>CABFWB010008747.1:0-10072 GCA_902151455.1 Timema bartmani
TATATCTAGTAACTGAACGCAACATTATTTATCGAGAGTAGAGAGGTCCCATTTTAACTTGATTTGTCACTTTTCTGTCAGTCTGCTAAAACTGTCAAGTGAGTAGACCAATTTTAGCAATTTTAGTTCTATCCACTCCACCTCATTACATCCTATTTCTTTCACCTCCATTCTTATGTTATCTTCCCATCTGCGTCGAAGTCTTCCCATTGGGTTTACCAGTCATCTCCGGGATATTTTTTTCACCCCAGGAACAGTCATGACAAAGACTTGGGTATTTCTTGATGATATTTTTTTTTTACGGTCAGAACTCACCCCACTCACGCCCAACCCCCAAGCTGAAGGACCACCCCTATCGGCTGTCCACGACTGCTTATTCAATATTATATTTGCAGTTTCCCTTCATATCGGCTGTCCGCTACAATGTTAAAACAAAAACATCCACTGGTGCATCCCTTAGGCCAGTTGACTTTATCCTTTCATGTAAATGTTTTTACAAGTACGTTAATCACTTATTTTATAAACGGTTTATTCTTAAGGTGGGATGGAAGATCACGCGAGAAATGGCCAATTTTTTTGCAGTTTTTATAGCAAAACATTTTATTGGCCAAAATAAATACAATATTGCTCCAGTAAAAACATAGAACTTAACATTCTTCACATGTTGATATCAATAGTTGTTAAATATATGTCATGAGCATGGCGGGATTATCTAATAAACATTGTAAACGAAGAGAAAATGTTGTCATTAAATTTTAGAACATCCTTGACAGATATTCATGATATTTTGAGGTTACCACACGAAGAAAACTAAATTCTATGTCTGTACTGGAGCATTATTTTATTTATTTTGTCCCACAGATAGTTTTACCATAAATTTGTAAACACAATGGCATTTTCTCTTGCCCCCTTTCCTCCCACCTTATTTTCCCGTATTAACGTGGAGAGAGGATTGGAAAAACTACAGTAATAAGTCACATGTGGTTAGCCACCCTCATTGCACCTGTCAGAGATTCGAAGCATCAGACAAGTCGATTGCTCTCTTGATACTTTAGACCGTTTGACAACTGTCGTGGTAAGGCAATAAATTATTATCTTTGGGGTAAGATCTTCCTAATAATATAAAAATATGAATCAAAATTCAGTACCTAGAAGAATAGAAATTAATGTCGAAAGATTAATATGAGTGTGTGATGTGATCATAGATGAATCCCTATGGCAGATTACGCATGGAATCCCTGTCCAATCACAATGCAGCTGTGCTGTATTCTCCCACCATTACCATACTGAGCTTGCTCACTCCAATTACCATTACATTAAGCATAACCTAATACTGTTAGGACGCCGTGGACGTATAAATGGATTAAGAGCTTAACCCCGTTATTCACTGCTGTATTCGGTGAGCTTGGTTTATTGATAGCACAAAGCATTTATCAGGGAATATACGTAAACAATTAATTCATGTGAGCTGAATGTATCAAAAGAATATATTTGAATGGAGAATTAAAATAAAGATATATCACGATACACTACTAAAGAAAGAGGCTAATCCATTATGAAATAAAAATAATTTTATTTATATATTAAAAAATAATTGATAGTATTTAAACTAAATAAACTAGATGCATATATGAGATTAAAGAATATTTTAAATAAATTTATAAACATTATTAGTTTTTAGTCTATAGGATTAAATTTGAAAGGACATAGCAACATTATTTTTTGAGGTTGAAAATTACTTAGAGTAATTAAAAATACTATCAAAAGTTTTAAAATGTTGGACTTTGTGTTGTAGGAAATTCGAATACAATTTTATTTTTTAATCATTCTGAAAACATTACTAAAATATTTAATCTGTATATGCTATATTCTTTCTAAAATATCACCAGACAATATATTTAAATTTAGGTGGGATGGAAGAAAACGCAAGCTAGAGCCATTAATTTTGAATTTTTCTAAACTTTAATTTTGATAGAAAAAAAAATATTGCTCCATCAGATGTTTTTATTTTTCTGCACATAGTAAATGTAACAATTCTTGAATATTTTTAAATTATGAAAACGTTTTCTTTTCATTTTAAATATTTCTAATCAAATGTCAATATGTTTATGACAGATATTCAAGAACTCTTGGTATTCCAGAAAAAAAAACTAAACTAAGATGCAATGTTGTATTTAGTTTGGCCGAACAATATTTTTTCACTGCCATGCAAACTTCAAATAGGTTGGCTTAATTTTCATTCTTTTCTATTACGAATTAGAAAATAAATGAATCAAGGTCTTGTTTTTTTATTAGTATAAGTTTTTATTTAAAAAAAAGTGTAAGCTTTATACTTTGGATTTCATGAATTTTGTAAATATTCTATCATATCTACCTACCGATACAAGAATTATATCATAAACCAGGGCTATCCAATTAGCGGTCCACGTGCCACAGCTGGCCCGCCAAGCCCCACGGTTTAGAGACTTCATCATTGATAAAGAAATAATAAAATTTGTTAGAAATCCTATCACGTTCAAGAAACAACAGTTATATGAGAGATATTTGAACTTCTACTTAAAATTGACGAAGGACCTTTACATTTGAAAATAATCGATCTGAGATTATAATCAGCATTGAGTGATCACTTTCTAGATGTAGAGATGGTCGAGTCTTTTTATTGGAATTGATTCAAACATGTTTACAAACGTAAGACATAATTTATTCTTTCTTATTAAATATGTTTGGGTTTACGTATGCTTATGAATAATTACTTTCACATATGAACGCTATCAAATGCAATACCCGGACCTAGATAAAAAGTAATTGGCAAGAACAGGTTCTACAAATCGCTCTGACTACGTATGAACCAAATTGTTATAGGTTGGTAACTGTTAAGAGACCAGTACAATTAATGATTTATATTTTAATTATATTGGTTTATCTTTAAATGATTTTCACATGATTTACTTTAGCAAATTTACTAGTACTATTTTACATTTTATACTTAAAATAGAGACCCAAATGGCACTACGTTCAACTTTTTTTCACTTTTAATTGCAAAAGTATATTCTTTTAACATTAAAAACCAAGGACAGACTCGATCAATTTTCTGACCCACCCAATACAAAGATTTTGAGAGTGTCCCAATTTGATAATTAATCGAATAGCTCTGCCTTAAACTATTTGTCCACCGAAATGGGTGAAGTGATATTTAATTAATTTTAAATTAACCCAGGTTCTCTTGCGATGTGGTTGTAAAATAACGTTCGTGGAAAAGCCTCTTTATTGTTGCGACTCGATTTATTATATAACTTAAATATCCAGTCAATTCCTTTAGTAGAATACTTTTTTTAAATTCCAGTAATTTAACGTGCACTTTCTAAACCTATTGATTATATAAATACACGACCTAGAAATTATCTTAAATCTAGTCGGACACCTTAACTCAGTCGGTAGTATTTCTTTAAACTGAGATAAGGGTCTCAAGTACGATTTCTGGTATAGCCGAAAAATTTATTATTGGTGAAATGTGGGTTTTCCCTTTCAAATTGATGAGCTACGTTCGGAGGATTGGATGCTGTGTCGGTTATAGATTAAAGTTTGTTTATAAGTCAGATGCTGATATAATCACTCGGTTCAGAAAGAGCACGTTAAATAACTGAAATAAATTAAACAACTTAAAATAGAACGGACACAGCACCTAGCCCCCATGCCGTTAATTCATCACTATGAAAGGGAAAATCCACATTTCACCAATGATAATTATTTTTGGCCAGGCTGGGAATTAAACCTGGGACTCTTAGCTCTGAATGCAGACACGCAACTGACTCAGATAAGGTGTCAGACTTGGCACAGAAATAATCGTGCCAGTGACGTCAGATTTGGTCCAGTGGATAGTGCTCTTGACTCTGAATCTAAATACTCCCAGGCCGGGTCTTAACAGATTATATATGCAGCTCTTTTTTTTAGCACCGTGTCTTACTACCCATTCGGGTTATACACCTATGTACTAATTACGCTAATGGTTTAGACATTAGGAAGGCTTTATTGAGAGGGAAGTAGACCCACATTTGCGTGGAAAACCATTTAGGAAAAACTACCCTCAGTGCATCCAACTGGGTCTGAACCTCGATCTCCCCGTCTTTGGCCACCTAGTCCAACACAAGAGTAGCGCGTTAGACCACGCAGCCATTTAAGTGGTCTTTACCTTATTCTTCCTATGAAAATACATTTGGAGACCCTTTTAGGTAATTCAAATATAATCTTTTGGTGGTCAACATTCATACAATATTATTGTAATTAGAAGGATATTTTATAGGTATTGATGAAATCTATCAAATGTGAGAGTGGCGGATCATTAAGGCTTATATGAATACGTGAAATTAGATCTAATTACTTCTTTATAGCTTTCACATATTTAAAACTTTTTTAAAGAAAATTGTGTTGTAATTTATCTACAATATCATTTCATATCCTGTTTCTATTCAAATGCTTTCATAGATCGTTTAAATCCACCTTACACATCAGTCTCTCCTGTCAATTTAATAAAACAAAAATAAATTTTGAAACTGTAATATATATTTGACTATCTATGTGGTCAGAGCTCCTGGCTACATAGCTAGAGGTATCAGGTTTGATCCCTGGTGCTTCCAGATGTTCTGTGAAACTGTGATTCTGGAACTATGCCAACTCACTCACATGTGTGAAATTATTGAGGAGCTATTTTAAAGATGAAGTGGTGGATCCAGTATAAAAAACTGAGACTTAATGGTTGGAGGGTTCGTTGTGCTGACAAAATGACATCCATAAATATTGGCACTATCTTAGCCAACATGGGACAGTTGTTCATTCATTCAGTTGACCCGTTGATTCTATGGAATTTTCTTACTAGCTTTAAAATAATTGTTTGAGACTATTTAGCTTACTGTTTCAAAATAAACATATTTCAATTTTAATCAATATAGGGTTCAATCAAAATAAAAATATATAAAAAAAACTTTGGTGAAATGTGTGAATATCTTTAGACTCCAAAATAGTATATACCAGCACCACCGTTAATTATTTAAATTAAGGGGTATTATGTATATTATTTTAGAAAAACATTTGAAATGCTTAATAAGGAAAGATTAAGAATATTAAGAAAAGATAAAATTCAATCTTAAGTGAATTTAATTTGAACAAGTTGTAATAGATTGACTTGAAAGAGACATAAATATGTAATATAAATATAATATATGTGCACAATATTTATTGGTTGGTTTTGTTTAGGTTAGAATTATTGATATGTTTTTTGATGTTATTTTTAGTGCTGAAGTCTACCTTTAATTTATATTTTTTGAAGATTTTGGTAATTCTATTAATTTCTTTCCCTGTATAGATGAACTTGATCCATTTAGTTTTGATATCTGAATTTGAAATAGAATTACTGAGAGTGGATTTGTTGGTAAATTGTGATTTTTGTTTTTGAAGCATTCAGTAAACTAATGAATAGGAGTAACCATTGGAAACAACAAGTTGTTTGATAACGTTAAGTTCAATTTTGAAGTTATTTTTGCTGAGAGGTATATGAAGTAGTCTGTAGATAGGACTGTTGAAAGCAACTATTTTGTGAACTGTAGGGTGATAAGAATCATTTGGGATTATTTCATCAGTATGCGCGGGTTTTTTTTGTAAATTTTATATATTGTATTTTTTTCCTTTATATATTATTTTATCTCTACTATTTATTTATAAATATGAATTTGGAATCTCAATATTTTGTTGTTTTAAGCCCTCTTAAAGTTGACTGCCTCTCAATGGGACCCAATTTTGATAATTGATTGTCTTTACTATTTGTATATGATCTAATTTAATTTGTAGTTAATTGACATATAAATTCATTGTTTAAGTTTAAGGTCACATAAACTTATCAACCTATGTTAGGGCGTTTGAAATTAGAATCTAGGCACGGTACACCACGAGAGGTTTTCCAAAAGTGTTTTATCACGGGTTTTTTTTAGGTCGTCCTATCCTGGTGTTAATATTGTTGCACTTCCTCTAAATGACCCTCCTCACCATTACGTTGGTAACCTTTACATTAATGGTATTTATGGAATTAGGCTTCACAACTGTAGTTCTCCATTACCCTAGTTCTTCATACTCCTTGGCCTCTGAAGTATAAAAGAAAAGTTGTCCATTCAGATGAAAAGTCTGACTCAGAGAGTCGAATAAGCATTCGTGGACACGGGGGGTCCTCCAGCTTGGAGGTTGGGCGTGGGCGGGATGAGTTCTGACCGTAAAAACAAATACCATCAAGAAATACCCAAGAGTTTGTCATGACTGTTCCTGGGGTAGTAAATATCCCGGAGATAACAGGTAAACCCAATGGGAAGACTTCGACGCAAATGGGAAGATAACATAAGAAAGGAGCTGGAAGAAATAAGATGTTATGATGTGGAGTGGATGGATGGATTCTATCACACAGCTTATTGGACTTAAACACCCGGAGAGCTAGTGTAGTGAGTATACAGAAGGAAGCTTTCCTTTATTAGTCTCATCTACGATGATATGTTAATCACACGTGTTAAAATTATGGTTCTAGAATCTGAATTGCACTTATGCTGAAATACAAGTGATATTATTAGCAGCGTTTGTAGCCATTTTCTCTAAAGATTGAATAATAATCTTATTTACATAAAAATTGTTTTTTAGATGTTCAAAGCTCTCCATCTAAAAGTACTCTGTCACATATTTGGCAGTGTGGTTTAAAAATTTACGACTCAATTCAACTGTTGCTATCTTAAGACTAGCTTGTATCCAACCTAGATATTCTATAGATCCAATCATAAAGAAAAACCTTCATACAAATGTTACCATATGATTGACAAATTGGAGATAAGCCACAAACACTTTATCTGTCAAGCCATGAAGTACCGGCCCAGTCGGGAGGAAAAAGAAAAACTTAAATGTAAATGTAAATTAAACAAACAAGGTTTTATAAGTAAGATGACAGGCCCTTACATGAAGAGACTTGGTCCTATGATGGCACCAATCGTCATAGCATTTGAAATACCTTGAACCAAGGGTGCTGTCATAAGGCACACTTGTACGCAAGATTTCACCACTTCCAGTTTTCTGAGTACGTGTCGACACAAACAGAACATCGTGTTAGAAAGGGACGTGATCTTTAGGTCAGTATGATTGAAGTTACTATAACAAAACGTATACATCAATTATTCTTTATAATCTTAATTTTCTAGACACAATAAAATAAATTAATTTATCACCACGTCTTACTACCCGTTCGGGTTATACGCTTAAGTACTATTTATGCTAATGGCTTAGGAATTGGTAAGGTTGAATATGGAGGAAGTGAACCCGCATTTACATGGAGGGAGAGTGGAAAACAATTTAGGAAAAGCCACCCCAGTTCACCCGACCGAGATTCGAACCTTTATCTCCCCGTCATCGGCAGTCGAGCTCAACACGACTAGCGCGTTAGCTAACTACGCCACCGAGGCGGGTAATAAAATAAAATAAAAATTTATTGAATATTCTTTATGGATATCGTCGAATTCTAATATTTTTTTTTCTTATCAATTAAAACATTTCGGTTAAAATGTAAATATGTTCATGACAAGTATTCAAGTATTCATTACTAGCAATCCCGCATGGCTTTGCCCGTGACCCACCAAAAATTTGTTAAAAATAGCCTAATTATAAAGCTAATTAAAATTTTAATAATCCATTCGGACCCCCTTCCGTCCACCTATGTTTAAAATTTCAGATCTTTGCGTGCCGTAGATTTGGCTGGTTATCGCACACAGGCACACTTCTTTTTATTATTGTAGATATGTAGGCACAAATAATAAATTAAACGTCTCCACTCAAGTAAAAGTTTATTTATTCTGGTCCAAAAATTATATATTAAAACTACAAAATCACAGTTCTTAACTTGCATTATCTTTCATCTTCCCTAACCTCTATCTTTTTTTCTAGTATCAAGTAAATAAATGATTGGATTCAATTCTGATTATCATACCATACGTTACCATAAGTTTGGTTCATTTCTTCTAGGACGTTATTCAGAATTATTATTATTATTATTATTATTATTATTATTATTAGTATTATTATTATTATTATTATTATTATTATTATTATTATAGGGCTACACTTTGGTAATACGACTCAAATGTATTGGTACGCCATCACTAGAGAAACACAAGATTCCTAGAATCCGAATAAAACTGGCAATACTTGCTGCGCAAATTTATGGTAAGTATCGCCATTTACATTTTACGGTCAGAAATATATTGGTCTTTTAAAATAAGGTTTTCGAACATATTTCTCACAGTCAGATTGATGGGAAAGCATTTCAGGAACAAACTGTTTATTAACATTTCATATCAAACCGATTTTAATTTTCACTTTTGGAGTGATGACCATCACATATACAAATGGTTACATAAACAAATTAACCAACAGTTCAATGCTCTAGTGGAAAACAGTGTTGTGCGTATAGAAAAACATATTTTTTTTAGAAATATGCAAAATTAAGTTGCTTGCTTTAGTAACAAAAGGTAAATAAACCAGTCGTAAAATGTATATACAAACATTCATTTGTAGTCATTCAGTTTCGTATGTAAACACAAACATTTGAGAGAATGCATCTCCTCAGGCCAGACTCGATTTTCAAAATTATATTAATTAATAAGCAAAGCTGGGTGCATTTTATATAATCTATGATTGTATTATACAAAATATATATTTCATTAACAATTTTATTTGTTGTTTTAACTATTCAAGTTAGAATCCCTTATGGATCCTTTGAGTGTATGTTTTATCTTTTTGTTTCATCGTTTGCCACCAGGATTTGTCTTCTAAACATTTCTGGTCTTCTACTGTCAGTGGTGGATATGTGACCATCTTCTGAAGTAGGTGAAACATTTAGGTGTATTTACTCCATCAGGATGTGATGATGATTATGATTATATTGTACCAGCAAAAGTCTTAAACCTATTTTATCCAATTAATCATGTCATGGCAACAATATGAAAAATACCCATTTGGGAAAAATACCTATAGTACAGCCAGGAATCGAACCCAGGACTTTTAGGTAAGTAGCCAGCCTCCTTAGTGGTGAAAGGTAAGCATTTAATAGATACCCGTATTGGTGATCACGTTGACTCAGACTTAGGCTAGTTCTGGCTGGGTGTACTGACGGTGGATTTATACTTTCCCTTCACAAAAATGCCGGAACATTTCCTCTAAATTCAACCTTCCTCATCACTAAGCAAATAGTAAATAGAACATATGTCTAGAACCCGAATAGGTAGTAAAACGCGGCACTAAATGGAAAAAAAAAATATCTCGCTAAATAAAATTTTTAAAACACTGTGTTGGTCCACCCTGTATAAGAATATAAACCCTAGCCCTCAACACACACACGCACTCACACACACACACACACACACACACACACACACACACACACACACACACACACCGTAACGTAGTCTCCAATACTAGAGTCAAATTCCCCTCTCCCACAACCACAAGACTAATGTTAGTCGTAAAAACAACTGGTGAAGTGGCGCTCAATGTATTCGCCATATTACCGAGGTTATATATTAGTCTAAATCTTATGCCTTTAAAAGTAGATTCATGAATTGAATTGTAGTGATCCTTTACTTTCACCAATGGAAAATAAAATCCACGGTTTATTTATGCTGGGAGCTGAAGAAAGAAATAGTAGGTTCTTTTTACCCAAACTGATTACAGATTTATTTTTTAATATTGACATTTATAAACACTTTGCAATGATACATTTGAATAGAACTAAATGCTTACACGTACTAAAACTATATACTTATGAGGCTACAATTATTTATCAACTACCCGTACCAGTAGATATGCAACTAAAGGCGTTGATCAAGTTTGATTAGTTTATTTGTTGACGTGAGGTTGGAATTTGAGTCCCGTCCGGGACTATTAGAATTTTACGTGGCTAACTACATTCCTTCCATGCAAATAAAGCATTTATATATAAAATTTAGCTTTTTCCTCCCTACTACCATATTAGTGTCTTTATATATATATATATATATAT
>CABFWB010008748.1:0-16230 GCA_902151455.1 Timema bartmani
AACAGAGCTAAATAAATGCGTTCTGAGATTGAAACAGTGACATTTTATGGAAGGCAGGAAATTGCTTTGCGTGGTACGAAGGGCACAGGTGGTGTAATTAAACCGCATTTGGGTTTAAATGATCGGAACTTTTTTGCGTATCATTGAGATTACGTGCACATGCTGGTGACTTAGTTTTACGAAATCATTAAGAACTGGTGCAATGAATAAACAATTTACTAGTCCAAAAATAAAAAATAAAATTATTGAAACGTGTATTTGCATATACCAAGACAAAATTGCAAAGAAAATAAACAATTCTAAATGTTTTTAGTGTTAGCTGATGAAACCACAGATATGGCTAAAACAGAACTATTATCGTTGTATGTGCACTTTGTGAAAACAGAATGAGAGAAGATTTTCTTGAATTTGCTCTTGCTCATGATTTAACACAAAAAGGACTTGCATCTTTGATTAAGACACACCTAAGGCTTTATAGTATTGCTTGAGAGCACTTGGTTGGCCAAGGATATGATGGAGCAGCAGCCACGAGTGATCACTTACATGGCACGTAAGCCTACATATGTAAAGATTATACGATGGCATTATACACACACTGTAGTGCGCATTCACTAAACCTTGCACTTGCAGATTCATGTGACCTTCCAGCTATTAGAAATTGTATCGGAACAATTCAGTATGTAGGTACTTTCTTTCGTTCCTCATGCAATGCAATTATGTTTGAAAACAAGCTTTAGGTGAAATCTAACAAGATTCAAAGTACAAAAACTCATAGCTACTTAATGGGCTTGTAAACACGAGGAAATTTTGCAATTTTGGGAATTTATTCTACTGTTACTCGCTACCTGGAAAAGTTGGAAGAGTCTCCAAATAAGGAGACATCCCAAAAATGCAAAGTATTTAAAAAAATTCATGTGAGTTTCAAGCTGCACGGGTTTATGTGAAAAATATGGCTTCTGTTCTCAACAGTATCCGGAAGGATGTGCATAGAGATTTTAGTCACATCTTTACTTCAGCGTGCCTCATGATCTAAAACAGACTCAGAAATGAAAATACCACGAATAATATCAAAAGAGTTACACAGAGAAAACACTTCACCTGACAAACCATTGTAAAAATTGAAAAGAAACTTATTTCTTCCATTTATTGATCGTGTATGGACACAGCTAAAAGACAAATTTCCAAATCATAAGTCTATAATTGCATCTATGCAAAAATCAATCCCGATCCGACTCAAACCAACAACAATTAAATGTGTGTGTTGAGTTT
This sequence comes from Timema bartmani, assembly GCA_902151455.1. Lineage (NCBI taxonomy): Eukaryota > Metazoa > Arthropoda > Insecta > Phasmatodea > Timematidae > Timema > Timema bartmani. Next base: position 1,270 of record CABFWB010008748.1, read on the forward strand.
TACTGTCCTTTGTTGCCTGAGCCTGCTATGTTCATCACAGAATTCAGTATCAGAAAGTCAATGTATTCCAATAAAGAGTCAACTTTAATACCATAGTGTGCGCTCGATAGTATAAACGAGTGCAATGAGGAGTTCTTTCCAAACATCAAAAAGTTTCTACAAATATTTGCAAATCATCCTACTTCAACTGCAACTCAAGAGATAGTTTTTTCAACTCTTCCGAAGACTAAAGACTAATCTGCTGAATTCGACAGGAGAAAGCAGATTAACTGGACTAGCATTATTTGCAATATACCGCGGTATTCCTGTTGACCCTGACTCAGTAGTGTCACGGTTTGCAAAGATGGCCAAGCTTGAACACTTTATGTTGTAAGGGTAGATATATTGTATATCATACAATAAAAATATATTAATCAATTTATATATAGTAAAATTGTCAATATTATACTAAATGATATAGTAACTGTAAGCAGGGATAATTATATTATATGTATCATTGGTATCAGCAATATTAGTAGCTCAGTTTTTACCGTTTACACTTACTCTGTTTAGTGTCGAGGGCTCAATTCCTAGCAGGGACGTAGTATTTACAACTTAATTAATTTACGATCTGGTTGTTATACGTTATAGAATTAAGCTAGTATTTAAGTCGTGCTATTGATAAATAACCACTTTACACTGTGTTCAAAAATTTAACGTTAAACCCTTCACTTAAATAATAGCATTACAATTAGTATTGCTCAAACCTTCAAACACCTAGAGCAAGCGGATACCCTCCCTCGCTCCCCCTTTCACACCAACCGAAATAAATTTCTGGTTACGACAGTAAAGTGACTTTTTACTTGATTCCTACCTAAGTCTTTTGGTGACTGCCCTTGTCTATTCACTGTTTTATTGACCAATGAAGTTGGATTCACCAAAAATGTCGTAGTCAATTATCACTCCACTTATCATTGGGCTGAATAAAATCTATATGATACTCTTCTATCACAATCCAATAACAATTTCATGTAACAGTATTGGCAGGAATAATTATCAACATGTTAACATAACCTGTTTTTATTGATGGGAGATTTACAGGAGAATATTGTGTTAACTTGCTTTTTGAATGACGCTGCTCAGCCACATTTTGGCTGGACATTTCTTTTAATCAGCGAATTCTTAAAACAAAAAAACAAAACAAAAAATGCTATGTCACGCAATATCTATTTGCTGGTCAGTTATCTCCAATGGATCCACTGGATTCTTATATATGCGGCTATCTGAAAGCCATTGCATAAACAACACCCATTGACCGTTTTGAAATAGTCCATAATCGTATTGAAAAAGACTGACAGTGAATCTGAGAAACGCATGAGATTTTTGAATGGATTGGAACCTCTATGTTATTATGAATACAGGTTGCATTAATTTGTAAGGTGGTTATTTTGAGAACTTCCTCGAAAAGTGATTAGCTACATATTGATAGGAAAACAAAAATGTCTATGGTCCGGAATCAAAGTCAAATATGACAAATAATTATATGGTCTCACAAGTCTACCCCTGACGTGGGTCCCAAATTTTAACGTACACTTTGTTAATTCAACATATATCAACATATATTTAATTAGCAGGACCTTAAAATGCTTTAGCAACAGGCGGTTGATTGAGCAGATTTGAAAATTAAATCGTACATTATTTTTTGTAAAAGTAGGTTACAATCCATATAAAAACTCTTTAGGTTTTTTTTAGGTAAAAGCTTTAAATATTTAACAATGAATGAAAAAAGCTCCTCTATCATATACAGGATAATAATTTTTTTCTAGCTATATATTTAACAGAAGATTAAAAAGTGAACCTTTATTATTAATTAATATAATACACTAATTCTTAATAACAATATTTTAAGATCATCGTGGAGACATTTTTTCTGTGTAAATACTTCATTTCTTCTACTGTTTGAATTATCAATTTGATTTTTTTTTTCCTGTGTCAAACATTTATTCTAATATGCCCTTGTAATATTAATAATATTGAGGTTTTCTTTAATATCGTCTCTTAGTGACGATAGTGTGTCTAGATCCCAATTGAAATTTGACTCTTTATCAAACAATTATATTTGGTCTGTTTTCTTTGTATAGGGGTGATTTAACTTGCTTGTGTTATTTGTCCTCATTCTGATATTATTACTGATTTGATTAATATTTTCTTTATAACTATAAGGATTTGATTATATACTTTTAATACGATTTAATTTGTTTAGAGTATAAAAATTCTTGATACTGGTATTTATAACTATAGGCTTATTGAATTGGTTGAATACACTTGACTTGTGATTTTCTGAAAATATTTTTTTTTTATCAACTGCATCTACGTATCTACATTTTGTGAATATTTTGAACGTGGTTTCATATTTATTTAAATTACTAGCATAATATTAAAGTTAATTTTAATTCAAGGTTGCAGTTTACTTATTTCTTTGTTCAAACTTTTTATTTTCTTCCCCAAGTCCAATAACTTTAAAGGTAATTGGTAAATGATTGAATAAAATATATGTTGTTTATTATAAAAGTTAAAATACAATTTAAGGATCATTAATACCTAACAACTGGATTTTCATCCTTATATTGAAGCCATATTAATTATACCATAACCATTATCTGTTTTACCAAACAATTTTTGCCTGGACTGTCGTGCATTAACCTTTGTATCTCTATATAGTGAAGTGAGATTCAATGGGTCATATATATAGTCTTTTTTCCCCATTTGGATTTGCATATTTGTACAGTGATGAAATAAGACTATTCAAGGGATGATACTTATATCTAGGTTCATTATCATTCTCATACAACGAAGTTAATCTACTTGGGTCTAGAGGATCATATTCATAGTTTGGCTCAATCTCATTTGATGAACTGAAATTGCGTGTATTAGTTTGTGTTATTCTATATCTTGAGGCAACATTCAAGAAGGTCACAATCATAGTCTGGCTCATTGTCATCTGATGAACTGAATCTGCCTGTATTGGTTTGGGCAAGTCTATATCTTGAGTCAACAGTCAAAGGATCATACTCATAATCTGGATCATTATAATCTAATGAATTGAATCTGTGTGTATTAGTCTGGGCAAGTCTATATCTTGAGGCAACATTCAGGGGATCATACTCATAATCTGGCTCATTATCATATGATGAACTGAATCTGCGTGTATTACTCTGACCAAGTTTATATCTTGAGGCAACATTCAATGGGGCATATTCATAGTCTGGCTCATTGCCATCTGATGAAGTGAATCTGCGTGTATTGGTCTGGGCAAGTATATATCTTGAGGCAACATTAAGAGGATCATATTCATAATTTTGGACATTGTCATCTGATGAACTGAATCTGCGTGTATTGGTCTGGACAAGTCTATATCTTGAGGCAACAGTCAGAGGATCATACTCATACTCTGGCTCATTATCATCTGATAAACTCGATCTGCGTGTATTGGGTTGGGCAAGTCTATATCTTGAGGCAACATTCAGATGGTCATACTCATAATCAGGTTCATTGTCATCTGATGACCTGAATGTGCGTGTATTAGTCTGGGCAAGCTTATAATATGAAGCGACATTCAATGGATTGTTTTCTTTTTCTTCCTCCTCAGATAATTCAAATCTACGTGTATTAGATTTTGCATTTTTGTCTATTGAATTCACATTCAGTGGGTGGTATTCATTTTTATTTTTATCATAACCATCACCATCATCATCTGATGAGTCAGATTTATATTGATGTGTCCTGCTATGTTTAATATTTGAAACATCTTTCAGAGGTTCATCTTCATATTTATTTTCAACATCAGATGACCTAATACTACGGATAATAGATATTGCATGTTTGTACCTTGTTGCAACATTCAGAGGGTCATATTCTTATTGCTTCTCATCGTCATTTAATGAGATAATTTGACATGTGTTATTTTGGGCTTATTTATACATATTAAATGCATTGTTTATATTATATATATTTTAGATTTTATAAATATTGGTACTAATTAAGAACCCACATATTGACTTAGACATAGGCCTATCATTATGTGATAAATTATAATTTTGTATCGTTGAAACATTTAAGGAATCATAATTCTGATTAGGTTTATGATAATTGATTAAATTATTATTTAAATTTAAACCTGAAATATTATAATTATCTTCATTTGGAAAGTGATTCTTGTCCATTGGAATAAGATCTTCTATATCTGTAAATTTTTCCCTATTTTTCATATTCATTATCTTACTTTTGGTTCTTGAATTTGTTGTGTTGACATTTATCTGACCTAAAATAAAGCTCAAATTTATTATTGTAAGAATTATTTTCTTGAAAACATATAAATTATTATATTAAAGGAGATAATCTGAAATTACTTGTATTGAACTATTAAAATTTGAAAATAGTATTATTCTAATGGCCCATTTTATAAACATCCTATAATCTCAAAAATATTTATTTTTCACTAATAAAAATGAACTTTCCATTTCGGAACCAGATCGGCTTACAAACTTATCAGAAGTCAACCGATCACTCAAAATCACTCCCTTTACTTATATTATTTTTGGGGTACATATACATAACTCTTATATTAATTCATAAAATTCATCCTTTCCTTAAATATATATGTCCCCTTCTTTCAATACAAAAATATTGATTACATATAATGTACTGTAAATTTTCAGATTAAATTATTTTCTTATAATTCTTAACATAAAACTATATTCTAAATATAATACTATTATAACACATTTGAAACGTGGAAAAAACGACAATTAATGCGAATTCTAACAAAAATCTATTTTGTAGGTTTTTTTCCCTTGGGTGAATCTGGCTCATATACTGTAAATATTTTGAACCAATAAAATAATTCACACGGAGGGCAATTTTCGAAGGATGATATAATTATGAACATTGGATAGTCACCAAAGGCAAATTATTGTCATTTAAACATAATTTAGGATTGTGATGCCTTCCATTTACAATGTAGAAGAATCGAGATGAGATGTGACATAATGAGCTTCCATAGCCTTATCTTCAACATCACAACGATAACATGAATTTTACTTAGCTCTCGGAATAAGGTAGGTGTGTAAATTATTATTTTTTCCTTCAAAAAATTGGTTCCCAAAACATAAATTTTCATGAACGAGATAAACAGCAGAAATCATTTTTACACTTTGTTAATCTTTATCTTAGAGGTTTGCCAAATTAATGCATTGAACATTTCCTAAATATCAAGAATAAATGCAAAAACTATTAACTATTGTGAATTATTCATTTGTGGTTTGATAATACCCATCTCTTGAAGAAATTATTTTATTTGAGGAGGCATTTCTTTGAATCACCGAAAGACTTTTACCCAGTCAACAGTCAACTAACATCCATCGTTTTACCCTGCTTCCTCGGGGTTGCTCTATTGGTGGCTAATCTGACAGTCCTTTGAGATCTCGAAGCCAGCGTTTTACTGGCAAGCGACTACAATGCCAGACACACCTCTTGAGGTTGTGCAGCAAACTCATTCACCTATGACAGTGCTCCGTCGGTTCACTAATTGTTACGGTCTCTACATCCACCCCCAAATACCCCCTATCTCCCAGAACACCCCAAGAAAATTCCTAGCTTCCTAGACTTTATCATGACCATAAACAGGGCCTTTATCTCTCCTATGGTCACTCAAATGTCCCAGTTCTCCAACCACACCTAGTGATATACGACCTGCAATTTCTTACAATCCCTGTCAATTATTACCCCATCTTAAATTACCTATATGTGTATTGGCTTAGATTCCAAGATAGGCTGATTCGCATGGTATTTCCAGCTGTCCAAATCCCCATTGTTGATGAGCTCTACCACCAAGCCCATATCTTCAGGTCAGACCTCATTTCACCAGCGTCCTCGTCTATTCCCGCACATTGATCCCCACTCTCGGGCCTTCCCATACCCCCATCGTCCTCAAAGAGATGCATCTTCAAGACAGGTCATGAGACTTTTGACGGTGCTCTCACCTCCCTAGAACAATCCTGGTGTCAGTGGATACAGTGGTGACGGTCGAAATATCCGTGGAGACAGCTGCAAGCCCTCGACCAAGAATATATCTCCCTGTGGCACTACCTGAAGGGTTTGCTATGCTGGAGAGATCTGATTCAGTAGCTGTTTCTGGTGGGTGGCTTAGCATCCACAGCCTTGTACCGTGCTGAGGCCTTGGCGGTGGCCAGTTTCACGCGGTGGATGGACCCCTAGTGATCCATACAGACACCCGGTTGACTTCCCTGAGCTTTCCTTTCTTCCTTTTGTGGGTCTGCCCGCCATTTCCCAACCCACGACTGGTGAACCCACCTGAGCTGTCTTTGGCGCTAGCGAGGCTTCATCCTTCGTCCACCCTGAAACTCAATCGTGTTTCCCTCCTTCTCTTCGCCCACCATCCTCGCAAGATGTGCGTCCTCCTTCTCCGTCTCATCAATGCTGTCTTAATACTTCTCTCTAATTTTCAGACCAGTGGAAGGTGGCTTATTAGGTTCCAATACATTAGCTGAGACGCCTCCTCCCTACCCTGCTTCTTACAGACAGATCTACATCCTCTCAGTTGTTGGCAAGGTAGTGGAGAGATTTATACTTGCCAGATTGGAAGCCTGGTTGTGGGTGAACCCCCTCCTGCTAATCACCAGTTCGAATTTTGGAAGGGATTTTCAACTGTAAACGCGGTTGGCAAAGTAGTTGACCTGGCAACAGGTGCGTTCAATGCCTGTCCCCATACAGGGTTTTTGGTTTTGGACGTCAAAGGGTCCTTAGACAATGTGAGTCACTGTGGGCTTATCGCCTCCCTTGTTGGGGCAGGGCTGCCACTGCTCAACATACACCTCTTTAGTTCGTTCCTCTCCAGCCGTTCCTTCAGATTGGAATTCTAAAATTCCCTCTGAACCCCCGATCTATTCTTAGTAGGGTTTCCTCAGGTTTCCTTCCCTTCCCTTCCCATTCTGATCCAGTCCTATGCCACCAAGGTGGTTTGAGCCAAGCTGACTTTTGCTCTCCAGTGTCTGATAGCCTACCTTCAGTCCCGGTCCCTAATAGACCAGTCACAAAAGAAGCAGTATATCTTGTTCACTCGACAGTGGACAGGTCCCTTGCAGACACTCAGCGAGGAGGGTGACACATTCTAGTGGTCTACTAAGGTGAGGTGGCTGGATTGACCTTGGACGTGTGTTGAAGTTGGGATCCCCACCTGCATCCGGCTGTGGGAAGAGCAAGGGTAACTTGGTGGAGTTGGCTCCACTCCTACGCCCAACGAGTCCATCGGCATACGCCCACAAGTTTAGAATTTTCTTGTTGTGTACGATGTCCATCCTATTCTCTTCCTCTCCCCTTTTTTCTTATTTACCTAGATACAAATACAACCGTCCTTCTTCGTATTGTATACCACCAGTTCCTTTGCCTAATCCTCTGGCTCCACCCTGTATCCCAAAACATGTTCTCCTGACCATGTCAGTCACCCTTTCCCTGGACATGCTTATCCATAGATTGGTGGAAAGGCTTTTCAAAAGGGCACTAGGTAGCTTTAACAAGATTATCCGGGGCATCAGAGGCTACACTCCATCTTATCTCCATCGCTATATAACGAACATCGTAGTGAATCCCTTAGTTGACATCGGGATGTAATCGGGTTTCAAACTGATTGCTCCATTGCCCCCCTAATAGCTCTGAAAGGTTAGGGGGTGCGAAAATTTAGCGTGAGAGGCCAGCCTCGGTGCTGAGATTGTCGGAATATTAAGTTGGAAAGACCGGATATATATCCCTTGTTATAAGAGGGCAGATGTAACAGAGAGGAGGGCACCCATCTACTAAAAAATAATCAACATTGTTATTAAATATGTGCTGTAGAGGATGACCAGTTGTCCCTGAGTAAGCTTTGTTTCTAATTACAAATGAGATGCTTTACTAGAAACTAAATTAAGTTTGTGTTCGCTCTCGTAAGTCTTGTTTACGTAAAAATGTATTTGATTACTCTGTATATGTTTGAAGAATAATAAAATTAATATAAAAGATACAAATTCTCGAATACTATTTAGCCTCTGATCTTATCATTCACTAAGTTGGTGCCACTACGCTGACTGCCCTAGTCCTTAGAACCTCCACTAAGGTAGTACAACTAGGCTAACTGCCTTAATTCCTAAGCTCAATACTAAGGTAGCGCCACTAGACTGCCTGCCTTGGTTCCTAAGCCCAACATTAAGATATCGCCACTAGGGCGATTGCCTTAGCCATATTCCTAGAGGGCATCACGACCTAGGCCGATGGCCCCTTCCACACTTCAAGAAAGCAACAGACCATCAGACAGAAAATCCTCAAACACAAATTTAAGGGAAGAAATAACAGTGGAGGACACGCGCTCAAGAAATCCTGCAACCCCTTCTCGTCCACTGGATACACGTCTCTAGAAAACACCCTCCTCCATACTTCAAAAATCAGTTCTAATTGGCCACATCCATAGTCCACACGACCTAGCTCTTCCTCTTTCAGCCAGTACTTTCCTTTAGACCTAATACAACGTTTCTCTCTCCGGCTTTTTATGAGGCCCTCACGACGTCCACTGAGCCATTTCACTCCACCCCCTTCTCCTGAAACTACACAGATACCCTCGGATCACATGAACTGGAACGTTGCATCCATTCTACGCAAAAATGACTAACCTTCCGAGAAAGACAATACCCCAGCGCCAAAGCATTAAAGCAGTAACTAACCCCCTGCCAGAACCATCAGATCTACCCCCACACTCGAATCATATTGAATTCTGAAACAAAAAAGATGAAAAAAACTGTTTCTATAGTCGTTCCGGCTATGGGTATAGTTTTCCAAAATTTCTCTTCACTTTAAAAATTGTTGCTCATTTTCACTAAAATGTTTGATTTAGCTGTGCTGACTATATAAATTGACTCATCCATCTGTACAATGGGGAAAAAACAGGATTTTATAAATTCCTTAGATGTATTTTATCAAATCATGAGCTCGATTTGACTACTCACAGGGCTCGCTGGTAGCCTGGACAGAATCAAAATCAACTAATATTTGAAGAGTACAGAGAAAAGAAATTGAGCTAGAAATGCAATATATCGGACCAATGGTTCCCAAAACCAGAGTCGCATAAAATATGAGGAACGCAAGGATGTTGCTGAGGGTGGCGGGAAGGTCTTGAAATAAATTGTTAATATAATGGTTTCAAAGACAAGCCCATCCTCACTCTTGAAGTTTAAAAGTATCTTTTCCCTCTTCTGACAATATAGCCAACTTCTCTGAACAAAACATTTTTGGTCTCGTAACGATCAAGATTAATGCAAGAAACTGCCTGTATTTTCAGAATTATTTGCGTTGTAATCTGTTCATAAACATAACATTCAAACTCCAAGAGATCATCTTCAAATTGAATCAGCATTATGGTTTTAACTGAAAAACTGTTTTTGTAACGTACTAAATTTTGCCATCAGTCACATATTCACGTGAACATAGTATATAATTTTTTATTTGAAGGATTAAAAAGTCACTGAAATTGATTCAATTTAGCTGATAACATTCCATCAATACAAGATAACTCAAAAGAACTCTTCCCAAGAACGAAATATCATTACAGTAGCTTCTGAAACAGTCTTTTTAGTCAGATACTGAACATTGTAACAAGGTCACATTTTCATTGTGAACAGTTATTTACATTTTGTCTGATTAAAAATGACTGAAATTAATTATTTATTTGTTATTTTAATTAATTCAATTGAGTTAATCTAATTAATACTACTATGTAAAGGTTTGGCAATAGAAATTACATGTAATCGCATTTTGGATAACCAGGATGGAAAAATATTATGTTTAGGGTTGCGATCAAAAAAGTTTGGGAAACACTGTGTTAGACAATCATGAGACTTTATAATACATTTGAGATTATGGTTAAAACAGTTCTGTATCATATTTATATTAGTTAAAAAATTCTTTGATTTGGTATTTATGAAGTCTCAGATATAGAAGTCATTGTCCTGGAAAACGTGTGTTATATGACTTTCCCCTTTTTCCCCTCTGTACCCTAAAATTTTCTATATTTTTGATTTTAGCAACTAATCATACAGTTGCTTCAGTAAATACCTGCTTCACTAACTCACCAAGGTTAATGGTTTTATATTTGCTATGATGACAACATTCACTTTTTTCAAACATATATATTTATAATTGCCAAAGTAGGTGAAAATCACGATAGGCGAGTTACTATTTCCTGCCATGGAAAAAAAACATAAATATTTACTCTACAAAATGGTTGGTGATTGTAGATTTATGTTTCAGAGCTTGTTTTAGTTATATTGTTGAATTAATTTTTTATTGTTGTATTTCAAATATTATATATTCATATCCTAATATATTTTTAACCATTGGGTATAATTTTTTTCATAGTAGGCTGAAATATTGTATGAACGTTACAAACATCTAAATAGAATATGTATCATTTAGATAAGCAAGATATGGTTTTTGATATATAAAAGTCATCATCGTAATTTTGGCAATTTCTTGCATAAAGAGATGAGGACAGGACACTATTACAAAAGTAAAACCAAATATTTTTCTCAATATCCTACATTTACTGCACACTTAAGGAGCCATCTACTTGAGCATGAAAAATATACAAGGCTCTCTCTTCCTTTTACCATAAGAATATCCGCAATACTATCTATCTCTATAAGCAAAGTAAAATAAAAAGGCATCTCTCCCTCTAAACAAAATAATAATTTCATGGCGCTCTCCGTCTGAACATAATACAATATAGAATTCTTTCTCCCTCTGAACATTATAACATATGCAGGTTTCTCTCTTTCTCTGAACAAAATAAAATATATAAGGCTGTCGCTTTTCACTACAACAATTTCCACGTCACCCATATAGTCCCAATAAGTCGCCGATGGTGCTCGCGCATGACACACTGTGCTGACCCGTGCTAGGCCAAAGCTGGATTCGCTTAACCTCTCCCGGGTACGCCGACCCCCACACTGATCATGCTGCCAACATACTTAGTGATGGACACTATCAAATAATTCGATAGTATTTAACTATCAAATCATTTGATAGTTTAAAAATCATTCGAATGAAAAGTATTCAAATTCATTCACGTTGCTACTAATTGATAGTCAACTTTAATAGTTTCGAATGTTTTCCTTGTTACATAGATGAGAAATATTCGTTTCTATAAGGTACACTATTGGGAATTACTTCCACGGGCTACCTTGAAGATCGATAGTCAACATTACGGTTTAGAATATTCTACTTGTTAATGAGATACGAAATATTCGTTTCTATAAGGTCCACTATTGGAAATCAATCATCGTTTTACATTGTTGAACAATTATTATTATTATTATTATTATTATTATTATTATTATTATTATTATTATTATTATTTTAATTATTATTATAGTTAACCTTATGGTTTCATTCTCATCTATCATTTATCCACAGAAAATATTTTTTTAAAATAAGCCTACACATCTCATCACATCACATAATTAGAAAAACACATCCAAACACATACACTGGTAGAACTAAATTAACACCTAAACAAGGTAGTGATCTAGATAATAAGAGTAATAATTAAGTCTATGAGTTAGTAAGAAAACGAGAAAACATAAAATGGAGTTAAATTATACAGACTAATTAACAAATATAAAACACTTAGTCACTTTTAAAATATTTAAATCATTAACAAAAATATTCATAACTAACACAGTTCATAATACCGTCTATCACTCATGTAGTTCACATAAAGACACATTGTGCTGACGCGTATTATGCAAACGATGGATTTGCTTATCCTCTGCCGGGTACGCCAACCCACACACTGATCACGCTGACAATACACTAGACACGCTAGCCCCCTCCCTGAATCACTGATCGGGAACCAAGAAATGAGAACCTCTGGTTATCAACGACCAAATATATATAGGCTATCATGCAGAGTCTAAAAATCTTAGTTTCCAGAATAGACTACTTGGTTCGAAGAAAGTGAACCCAGACTCTTCTAGACGCACAACTTCTCTTCCAAGAAAGCTCCCTTCTGCCTTAATATAAGTCTCTTGGCAGTATGGTTCGCCCGGCTACCTATTTGACAAGGAGTGAGAGAAGAAGAAAGACAATAACATTTGCAGATGTAGTGGTCCACACAGTCTTGCACTAATCTTGTTACAATATGATTGCATGAGGAACATGCAGGGATAAGCAATAAATGTATTGGAATGGAGCAGTAAACAAAATAGTATGAATCAGGGCAAAGCAGTATTGAGCATTAAATAAAATAGTATGGGACAAGAACCAGAAGTTAAAAAAATACTATGAAGATGGATCAAGCAGGAATGAGAAGTATATACAATATTATAAAACAAGAAAGGTATGGAAGTTATTGCAAAAAATTCAGACATTTTATTAGAGGCTAGTAAGGATATAGGATTAGTAGTGAACGCTGCCAATACTAGCTATTTCATCACACAGAGGTAACAGATTGAGGACCATAATTTAGAGACTACCTCGAACAAAATAAGAGTTGTAATTTGACGTGGTTAATGAGTTTAAATATTTAACTAGCAATAACGATAATAGAGTGGAAATTAAGAAAATAAAAATTCAGGAAATGCATGTTATTATTCGATCTATAGGTTTTTGACAACTTATCTGCTTTCAAAGTATGTAAAACTCTGCATACATGAAACAATAATTTATTGGTGGCGTTCTATGGGTATAAAGTATAGTTTCTTAATTTATATGACAAACACAAATGTAAGGTCTTTGAAATCTAGGTGCCCAAAAGGATAATTGGTCAAAAATGTAATGTGGCTACTGGGGAGTGAAGGAGGTTACATAATTATGAGTTTTATACCATTTACTAATAACAAGACGTTGTTATCATAATCAATTCTCGTAGACTACGGTGTACAGGACATGTAGCGTGAATGGAAGAATGTAGAACCATGTCCAGGGTACTGACTGGCAATCCGAATGGGAAGAGAACATTGCGAAGATCTAGACGCAGATATAAAGATAACATTAGAATTGACTTTAAAAAGAGAGGGTGTATTAAAGGGGATTTTGTATAACTAGCTAAAGATAGGAATATAAGTGGCGTACTTTTGTATGTGCAGCTATGAACTTTCGAAACTTTCTAGCAAAGATTAAGTAAAGCAAGAATAAGCTGGGATGTGGACAAATTGTCAATACTTTAGTGATATCGATAGTTTTATCCTGATACAATACATTATTACTCGATATATTTTTTCATATGAAAACGTACACCTTGGTATTAGATCGATATAAAAATAAAAAATCGTCTGGTTATAAATGTATTTGTCTTAATAATATTATTTTTATAAACCCACAGGCTGAAAGTCTGGTTTAATATTTCTGTTGCTTATGAGATGATAAAGACATATATCTAGTCCCTAGATTATATATTTTTTATAACATCACTCTTACTTTAGTGATTTAATATATAGTAAATATATAGTATGGGAAAATCTTTATTATAAATAAAATATTATATTTATTTTTACTAGATAAGTACAAACATTATAATAATATAGCTCTCCGTCTCACTACGCGATTGATTGGTAATGATAATTAATCTCGTAACACGACAACGCGTAAAGTGAATCATTTTTAACATGGGTGAGATAGGGATTACTTCAAAGGAAAAAAAGTAAAGTATAACCTAAAACTAGTAAACGAACACAATTTTTATAAATATATCTAATCAGTACAATGCTACAGGTACACCTACTGTCAATTTTAAATCCCCTGGAGTTTGTAAATAAATGCAGTTTTTAATTAATGTATCTAATTAGTATAAAGCCAGAGGTACACTTACAATGAACACATGATAAATGAACTAGATCTGGCTGATTTAAATTATCACTATCTTGCACCCTTGATGGCCCTGGAACTGTAGGCTCTTGCTCTCTTGGAGGCTCTGGAACTGTAAGATCTTGTTCTCTTGAAGGCCCTGGGACGGTAGACTCTTGCTCTCTGGAAGGTCCTTGGATGGTAGGCTCTTGCTCTTTTGTAGACCCTGGGACGGTAGACTCTTGCTGTTGTGAAGGTCCTGGTTCGTAAGACAGACGATTTTCAACTTTTTTGGTGAAATGGTAAAGACTTGGCTGGCTTACGGGCAGCATTCTTCCTCTATTTATAAAGTTATTTGTAGCAAGCCAAATAACTCTGAATCCCTTTGGCAACTTTAGAGCTTCTATCCATGTTTGGACCATTCTCCTCAATGATTCTAATTTTATTGTCAATGTGCATAAAAAATAAGCAATTGTTAAAGTTAAATTTGAGTCCGAGAATCCTGTCACTCTGACTTTGTCGACTGTGCGCTCAGTACGTTCATACCTCTTTGTGATATATAATTTTTCCTCCAGTGTTATAGTTTACCTTTGTTTTTTATTTTCTTACTCTCTTACAGGTAGAGAAAGCATTGTGATCTTAAGAAAAAATCTAACTTAAGATTTTGATGAATCTTAACGTTTTATGAACCCACAAATCCGAAAAAGTAGTTGTTGAATTTCCGTCTGTCTGTCTGTCTGTCTGTATGTCTGTACATGCAACTAGAGCCTAAACTATTTTAACAATTGGGCTAAAACTTGGTATCTAGGGTTTTCATAGGATTTCCCCGATGGGTTTTTGGAATTGGATATCTAACCCTAAAATTAAGGGTAGTTTACTGAAGGGGAAATAAGAGAAAAAGTCGATTTTCTCAAAATCGGCTCTAACGTTTTTGATTCAATTTCATTCCAAACAAAATGGCTACTTTCAATATTTCGGCAAAATGACTTTAAGGGCTCCGGTCTGATCAGTAAATCCTTATTTTTACTTTCTCTCTATCTTACAGGTAGAGAAAGTATTGTGATCGTCAAAAAAATCGAACTCGAGATTTTGATG
>CABFWB010008749.1:0-16230 GCA_902151455.1 Timema bartmani
TCCCACAGCCGTACGGAATTTAGTTGAATGAAGTTAAAAAGCTCAAACAAACTTGTCGACAGTCACAACCAATGTGTACTAACCAAATTGCTTCCCATGTTTGCCAATTGCTGAAATATTAATGTGCGTACTCTTAGACTACTTAACCTTATATTTGAAATGTACCGTGGGTATTTTTCCGTCCTTTATTTCAGGTAAAATGATTTTTGCAAGCTTGTTTGGATTACAAAAAAGATTTATGTTCTTTCTCGCTTTTTTGACCATGGCTATCAAAGTGGGTAATATACTATTTACAAATTGAAATTTTACTTGCACACTTATTCAATTGACCACGTACTAGACGTTGAAAGTTGGTTGTATAGCAATAATGGAAATTGCCACACTCAATATTCATCTGTAACAAGCTATGATATCCTGGTTTCTCACAATCGACTACCGCTAATGGAAACACATCGTTTTTCTCAACAAGCTAGAAAACATCGATATAAATATTATTAATTAGTTCCAACATTTTGACTTCACTCAAAGGTGTTGGAAAAGAGATGCAATCAAATTTGTGGTTTAGAGCTTGCTGTATTGAGAAGGACGAGTTGTATCAACTTGTATATATTTCGTTACAATAGCATACACGAAGAAATAGTCATAGCCGTTCTGAACGTTAATGCAGGCTTTTTTCACACTTATTCTAAAAGGCAATATAACAACTTTACTCCCTCTCATACTTATTTATGTGCAGTAACAACCCATCAACTGAATGCAGTTTACATCCTGAACCACCTAGTTCAGACTCAGATTTCTCGGTTTCAAGCTTTTTAATAGCCTGATCTAGTAACTCGTTTAAGACAGTGTCCTTAAAAACTAGTTTTCTGCTAAACTTGAAGGCACGGTCAGCAGCATTATCCTTTTCAAATTTTCATTCAAGTAACATGTTGACCTTCAGTGCATTATTTACCTTAATAAATGTTTCGAAATTGCAAACAATTATTTGTTTTATAAACTTTAGAAATGAAATGTTACTCTTAAATTTTGATATATTTTTGAACAAGAGTGTTTGTAAATTGTTTTTAAAATAATGTCCAGACTATTAAAACAATTCTACCAGTACGTACCAAATTTTTTTTCATATCTTGGTTGTTGCTAGCCTTATCAAAATATTTTGGTTTATCGCATATTTTTCATAAGAATCAATATTATATTTCCTACCAAACTCTTTACAATATGTTGCACAAACTTATTGTTTGAGACATTTTGTGATAGTGCACATAATGAATATCTAGCTCGTATCTACATAACTAAGTTTCCTAACACGACACATCTAAAAGCCATTTTAAGACTGAAACGTTAGCTTTTAACCCTTCTACAGTTAGAACTCGAATGGGCAAACCAACATTACCTATTATAGTTTTTAATAACTAAAGAATAAAAATAAACCTTGATTTGACTCTATTCTTGTTTGATTTAGTTGCGTTCTATTCTTAATGTAATATAATGCCTATTTCCTATATACATATAAAATACATTATCAGTTATAGATATGTGCCAGACTAAGAAATAACCTAATAAACTTAGACCCAGTCTGACAATGTCCCATTATTTTATTCTTTAGGTCTTAATACAAGTTTAAGGGCTAACAACAACTATTTTCGATCGTTGGATGTTCCTTTAGTACTGACGTTCACGTACAAGAGCTCGTCATTTTAACGCGAGATCTAGTTTACATTTCGGAACTTAACGTCGACATTAATATTAACACACTTCACCATATTGTATCCATAACCATTTTTATTAGTAAAGTAAACTTATATAATTTTTTCCTCTTTTGAAAAAAAAGAACAATTCTTTATATGAATATGATGAGTTTAACGTGAGTTTTACTTTACAAGAGTCCTGAGACCGAAGAGATATTGAAATTTATCACTAGGATCAAATTATTTTACGTTATAGTTAAGTTATATTTTGTTATAAAAATCAATCCACTTAGGAGAGTAAACTCACAAGAAAGTTTATGTCATGCTTCATCGGTGTGTTTTATATTAATTCTCTTAAAACAATTCTTTATTATTTGCTGAAATTAACACTATGCCCTGTTTTATTAGTTTCAATGGAATTATTGTCTGGGTGATAGGGTGTTTAAAAAAAATAAAATCCTGCTAAATACCACGTCTCTCTACCCCAATATTTTGGACTTATTCATCGTATTATTCTAGGAAAATTTTGGCTTCTTATAAAAACTGCAAGATGGTACTCAAAGATTTACTACCTTTACTCTTTATTACAGTTATTTATATTTTAGTACGTAATAAATTGTGAAAACATGTTTGTTTACTTATCTGAGGTAAAATTAAATTAAAAGTAAATAATGCGTTTCATTTGATGAGGGGCACACCATAGGAGCCCTATTTGCTTGAACGATAAAATTTTCCTGATTTGCCTCAGGGAACTAGAACCATTGTATAGGATGAAACAACTACCATTAGTGAGGCAACCCCTCCAGAAGTTCCCTCTTCACATAAAGGAGGCCAAGTTATTTTGAAATACAAGTTACCTAACGATCTAGGATTGATTGATAGCCAAAATCCTTTTAAAAAAGATTTAATTAGTAGCACTTGACTCTCACATTAAATTGATAATATTGTCATTATATTATCTATCTACTAAATCATTATCTTTATAATATGAATATAAAAAATACTAGCTGTTTGATGAAAAACAACAAGCTTTAACTTTATTAATATATTATCTCATTTTAACATTCCCTTTCCTTATCAAAATTACATTTTAGATATTTTCTAAGCTGTCAACTTAGCTGAAGCGCCCAGAGGGGATTTGAAACTTTGGGCGTATCTTGAAACATTCAACGCTATCAATGGCGACGTATCAGTGAAAACAAAGTTTTGGGGTACAACCTTTGGTACCTTTCATATGAAGTTGTAGACCTGGCTCTACTTCCCAAAAGAGTTCCCTCCATGGAAAAGCAAGCAAGCCCAGTGATCGAAATTTGATAAGTAATTCGATAAGCCTCAGGGACGGGATAAGCTTTCTGTACATTAGAGCCAAACTAAAGGGTGAATATTCTCCCTCACTTGAACATTATTTTTAGTCATTCTGCCAAGAAATGGAGAGATAACGAAGGTTACCGACAAGGGAAAAGCGTATCATGATTAGTCGAGTCATATTGATAAATTAGGAATCGAGCATTATATTTGTCAAATTAAGCGGCAAACCAGAAGTCATCAATAAAAGCTTTTCATATAATGAATATTTATTTAAATTACTATAAATATCTCGTCCTTGATGTAAATTTGATATATATACAAATAGGCCTTAACCACTATACTGGGTAGCCCTATACTGTGAACCTAAGCACAACATTTGAGAAATATAATCTAAAACTAGAATTTTTAAATGGTACTTATATTGAACACTAAGAACCAGATTATATTTTTATAAATATTACCAGTACTATAATCTATTTTAATAAAATGAAGAGATCTGTCTTGCCTGAGCGTTGCGTGACAACTATCACACACAGGGAGCTTAAATTTAAAAATGAGTAACCCATGTGAGAGAACATCTGAGTAGTTGGGGCGCCCACCTGTAACAGACTGGGATTGGTCAAATTTGGTCACGTGACCACGCCCCCTCGCTCTCTGATTGGCTTTCTCCCCTCTATCTGATCCCCTCCCTCTGACCCCCTTAAACCTCCCTCTGACCCACTCCCCTCCATATGACCCCCTCCCCTCCCCCTGATCCCTTTCCAGTGTTCCAAACATGTTGGTTCTTGTTCCAAACATGTTGGTTTTTGTCCAAACATGTTTGTTTCTGTCCTCATTGGTTTTTATATTGGTTTTTTATGCGTGCTCATTGTTTTTTATGAACCTTGAACTATACCACGTCACTGGTTGTCCTATATATTGCGAGGGTATAAGTGAATACTAATTAGCAGATACCTGAACCCCCCGCTTAATGAACACGTCTAAATACTAGGTGATAGAAATGAAGTGTACAGAATTTTCGTGGAGGTAGAATGGAAATTCACACCACAACGCTGTATAAAGCGTCAGGCCCGCGATGATAGCAGCTAGTATGTTTATGACGGTAGGTACACATGACAGAAGTTTGAAACCCGATATTAGCTCCGTATCATGATTTTTGCCTGGAGATTGGTGCTTCCCAATCTCTCTCTCTCACTTCTTTGTCCTTTCCCCCTTATAGTAATTTTCATTGTTTCAAAATAAAAGTAATTTTGTTGTTACCAAACCTATGAAAAATATAATCATTCGAGCTGGAGACCCCTAATTGAGCAAAGAGGGTGGCAGCCAGTGGACCAGGATTCAAACCCTCTGCAGTTTAGTATATTTCGAGAGTGTTGTCTCAGACCTGGGGGTAGTTTTTTCACTCTCCCTCTACGCAAATACGGGTTCAAACTTCCCAATTCCTAATCCGTTAGCGTAATTAGTACTTAAGTGAATAACCCGAACGGGTGCGCGGTTCGTGTAATCTATAAATAATATGGGTGCCAGATCATCAGGAGAGTTTCCATTTTAGAATCAGGTTTTGAGAAGGTCGGGGTTTGATCCCACAGCAAGTTATTTTTGGGTAAATTTTAATAAGTTGTTTTCCACTTCCAACTCTGGAAAATTGAGATACATTTCTTTAGTAAATCTAATTTATTCAGCCTTATTTCTTTCTTGTGATAAATATTAGACATGTAGAACGATAGGAGGCTGTTTGTGTGTATTGTAAACGGAAATAATAAGTTTTAATAAATATTCAGGCTAAGCTAGACAAATCCACGTCACTCAATATTATAGATTCCTTTATCAGCGTCGCGCGTATTTTGAGAGGTTTTCTTCCAGACTTAACTACGCAATAAAGCTTAACATTTACCCGTCTGAGCTCTTTAATATTTATTCCAGCAAAGTTGTTACGTGAATATTGCCAGCGTCTTTCTGTCACAACATATTCTAGGGATAGAACGGGCGCGCGTAATTTGAAACACTATATTCTTCTCTAGGATTTGGCAACTACAGGGCATGAAGCACCCGGCGAATAATATCGGGGTTCGAATCTATTTTGGGGAAAGTGTGGGTATTTGAATACCTGCCGAGGTATACTGTTGGTAGTTCTCACTAAATGGTTTCCCACTCTCCCTCCACATAAACGCTGGAACATTTCCTTACTCCCCCTCCACGCAAATGTGGATTCAACCTTCCCAATTCCGAATCCAGCTGGACTCGCGGTTCTGCTTCTTCTTTCAATCTGTTGTAAATATTTGGCTTGGTTGAAGTGTACATAGAGAAGAGTCAGCCTCGTAAATATTGTTAACTCTCTAAAAAGAGCGCAGAGTGATAGATACCCGCCTCGGTGGCGCAGTTGGCTAACGCGTCAGATTCGTGTTGAACTAGACTGCCGAGGACGGGGAGATCAAGGTTCGAATCTCAGTCGGGTGAAATGGGGGTTGTTTTTCCACTTTTCCTCCACGCGCAAATGCGGGTTCACTTTCTCTAAATGCAACCTTTACATATCCTAGTACAATAGTGTAAATAGTACTTAAGCAAATTATAACCCGAATGGTTAGTAAGACGTGGTTCTAAAAAAGTAGTAGATAGCAAACTCATGCTAATCTGCACGGCCGTGGTTTAGGAGGGTGGGTCGCTGGTTCGGTTCCACAGGGGGGACAAGAGAACTTCTCCACTGATCGACCCCCTCCCTCCCCTTATCCTACAACCCCCGCAGTTATATCGCGTGAAGGCGGCTATTAAGTCTTTAATTTAGGTCGATAGCCGTGGTCATTAAAAGACTCTAAATTGAGCCCATGCCGGCAGTTGAGAGGTATTGTTTTTATTATTTTGTTTATGATTTCAGCCTCTCATAGTTGAATAAGTACAGTAACAGTAATATTTTATAGATCGGCGGTCGCGCGCTACAAGTCGTTAGGCTCGCATTAGATTAAATTGACAGGGGATTAAGTGTAGTAAAGCCCGAACCGGTAGTAAACACGCTGTGGAAAAAACAGTTTTAGAGTCTTTTTTTTAATACAAAGTGACTTTTAAAAAATAAAAACTTTTTTCAGCCAACATTTATAAAATCATACTACAGTATCGGTCATATTTTATAGGTATTGATTGTATATCAAAATAGGATATTGCAGATCACTTGTCTTGACGTATGAATACATGAAATTAGATCTAGTGGCTTTTCTAGTTGTCCCTATGAAAATGGGACTGTCATTCGGTGAGACAGTGGTGCTCAGCTGTATGTTCATCTCTAGGATTCAGTTAGAATCTCGTTGGAATACAGTGGGAATAAATCTCGATACTGAGATTATTCTTGCATTCATATGTTTTCTCTCTTGCGGGCCGGGCCACCCGTCTGAGCTATCCGCATATTTATATTAATGGAACAGAAATCTATAATAATAAAAGGAACTGTTGTCTGTGTTTGTTTGTTTCTTTGTAATATATTATTTCGTCAAAATATAGTTGTGAACATTAAATTTGATATTACTTATGAATTAGTGTAAGAGTTATATATTATTATTAGCACCGCGTCTTACTACCCGCTCGGTTTATACGCACTTACGCTAATGTGTAATGGTATAATGATTGTGAGATGAAATGGAGGACCTACAGTTTAACGTGGAATCCGAACCACGGTAGAGGCCTGGCATTCCTCACATAGCAAAATATAGATGAGAACATTAATTGAAATTTTCTGTTGCTATAAGTGACTCAAGGAATAAAACAGTTGTGTCTGTTTTCACTTTATCCTTGGGTAACAATCTACCATCACAATGCATTTTATTATAATTTTGGTATACTTGCATCGATGGCCACATGGTCTAATGCGTCACTAGACGGCCGGTGATAGAGTGATCGACGCTTGATTTTCTCACTCCAAGTAAATGCGGGTACACATTCTACCTGGTCTATAAAAATCTTGTCCACTGGCAAAACCCCTTCGAAAATGGTGGGGTGCACTCGGAAGGAAAAACGACCGTTCTAACAGGCATTACTGGTGCTAAAGATATCGAGGTTTGAATCCCGGTGTGCACACCATCTAAATGCCAGGCCCATCTAATTCTGGTGAGGGAAATCGAATCCCCACCGTGTAAACTGTAGGTATTTTCCTCTCCGGAACATTTTCTTAATCATCCCCATGGCGGATACCTACATCCATGCATGTCGACGGACGATACCATACAACCAATTTTAGTAGACTTTTGCGATGGGGGATAGCGGCCCCTAACTGATCATTCCGAGGCCCATAATCAGAGCTGTGTTTATTGCTTGTGGGAAAAACCCATTACCACATAGGGGGTGGGCGATTACGACATCATTCAAGGTCGTTATCTATTCTTGTCTTGACTTGTCTTGTCGAGCCGCCAAACTGGCATCGGGTTGCGATGACGTCACCGGGAAAACCCATTACCACATAGGGGGTGGGGAGGGGTTGCGAAACATTCCTTGAAGGAGGGGGAGTGAGAGGAAATGAAAGGTGTCTCAAGGCAAGGGAACCATTTCTCACACTCTACCCCAAACGGTCGCCAGGAGAGGTTCGTGCTGCTTGTTCCGGGAAGTGAAAGGGTGGCGAACAGCTGAAAGCTGGTCAGTGGTCGCATTCTACGCTACGCTGCCGTCAGGAGATGTTCGTACTTCTTGTTCCCTTGCCCGATGCCGTGGACTACACGCCAATAAATAAAAAATAATCTCCAACACCCGTACCAATCCTACTCAAACATAAAAAACAATGAGCACGCATAAAAAACCAATATAAAAATCATTGAGCACACATAAAAACCAATGGGGATAGAAACAAACATGTTTGGGCAAGAACCAACATGTTTGGAACAAGAACCAACATGTTTGGAACAAGAACCAACATGTTTGGAACCATAACCAACATGTTTGGAACACTGGAAAGGAGTCAGGGGAGTGGGAAGGGGTCAGAGAAATGGGAGGGGTCAGAGGAAGGTGAGTGTATGGAAGAAAGCTATCAGCCAATCAGAGAGCGAGGGGGCGTGTTCACGTTACCAAATTAGACCAATCCCAGCCTGTTACAGGTACTCATGTGCATCTGGAAGCCAGAATTTTAAAATCTTGATGTGAGTTTTTAATTAATACATATAATGAATATATAATAACGCCATGAGATGGATCTAATTCTACCCTTTTAAACCTTTTCATTCTTTTTACCCTTATAGTACTTTTCACTTTTGTTAACCTCTTTATTCCCTTTTACACACATTTATTTTTAATACATCTACTTTTTTTCTTTTAACCCTTTTCGCAATATTTAACATTTTCATCCTTTTTTGTTTGTCTTTTTGGAAAGTTTTGCCATTTTTATCCTTTTGTTCTTTATTCCCTTACTCGCCCTTTTTCCCTTTTTAACCTTTTTAACATTTTTAACATTTTAATTCTTTTCACGCTTTTTAACCTTTATACCTATCCTTTTCAACCCTTATTTTAAAAATATTTATAAGATCTACATTTTTACACGGTTTTTAAATCTATTTAATATTTCGACACTGTTTACACTAAAGTATCTCTCCTGGAATAAGCCGGGTACTTAATGTGAAAATGTGTAAAAAGTAAAAAAATCTAAAAATGAGTAAAAAGGGTAATGAGTGATAAAAAGGGCAATAGGGGTATAGGGGCAAAAATTTAATCAAACAAATTAAGGATTAAAAGGGGTAGTTGAGATAAAAAGGGTAAAAATGACTAAAGTGTAAAAAGGTGCATAAAGGATAAAAAGGTAACTTTTAAAGAGAGCAAAAAGGGTAAACGGTAAAAAAGGATAAATGGACGAAGAGTTATTTTTCTTCTCCTCACACCTTCACGTTGAAAATTATAACTTGCATTACACTTTTCTCGGGTTATCTCATCATACTTCTACGTTGTTCGTCATGGGATTAATAATAATAACATGTAACCCCAGTTTTATACAATATGAACATCAGGTATATTTTATAATGGAAACACAGGTCTATAATTTATGTTTGATCTATTCAAATGGAATGACACTCAATTATCCAGAAATTATCACAGTCAAAAATAAAGGTTTTATTTTTAATACGCGTTAACTTTAAATTTTGAAAATTTGGGTGTTATTGCACCGCGGACCTCACCTACAGCGGGGTTGCAGGCTAAGTGAAGTTGGAAGAGCCCTTTTCCTGGTTTATAGTCAAACAAGAAGGGTTCTAGAATCTTTCAATTTCATGAGACCCCCACCAGATTTCGTCAGCTTTTAGAAACGAAACAAAGAACTAAACCATACCAGAACAGTTATCTGGGAGTGACTTCTTGTGCTTACAATACTCGGAAGAGAGGTGGAAATCGGTTAACAAAACTAGAATTTTAAAATGGCAGCATAGAGTCTTGTCAACAACATAAAAAATTAAATGACCACTCTGGTGTGTTTAATCATAAAATAAGATTTTATAACATACATGAATTCAATTTTTCTTATTTTTTTTATAGCACCACGTCTTAATACCCTTTCGGCTTATACGCTATGAATTCATTAAATTCAATATTATAACATTGTCCATTGATTTGAAATATTTTAAGGGTGGGAACTTTTGATTTGGAAAGTTACGAAAGGGAACATCTATATCATTCATTACACGGGGTAGAAAGGTTAAATGGAGAGAAAATAATCAATCGTGTAATTAGGGTGTAAAAATTAATGCTAATATAATTTTTATTGGATTAACTTCTTACTCTTTTTTCCTTTTATACACGTTTATTAAACCTTTTTTCCCCGAAAATAATACCCTTTTTGCCCTTTTTCCTCTTGTTTTCCTTTTTATTCTTTTAATACCTTTTACACTTTTTAAACTTTTTATTTACCCTTTTTTACTCTTTTTTAATTGGATTGACTTTTTACCCTTTTCGTCCCTTTTACAATTCTACACCATTTTAACTTTTTTAACCTTTCTATCCTAAACTTTTTCTTCCGGGAAAAGCCAGGTACTTCATTGCTAGTATGTTATAAAATCATTGCCGGATGTCTAATATTTTTAGATAATAAATAATATTAAGTCTAGATCAATATTTTGTGTAAACTATACACAAAAACAAATAATAATCCAACAAATATATTTTATTTTGAGAATCCATTCAATTTGGTCTGTTATGCTGGAAAATTATAATGTAACGATATGTTTATGTTGTACAGGGACGGAAGTCAACTTCAAGGCTCGTCTTTCATCTGAAGCACAGACATTTGGATTCCCTTACGATTACGGTAGTGTGATGCATTATCGAGCCACAGCTTTCTCCAAAGATGGTAATAGTGCTACTATTGTACCCAGTGACAATGATGAACTTTTTAAAATTGGCCAAAGGGAAAAAGCTAGTACTATAGATCTGGCCAAGCTAAATAAACTTTATAAATGCAATACAAGTTTAAAACACGTTAATATCAGCCCCCAATGGAATAATCAGCCTAGTTATATTTATAGATACGGCCCATATTAACGGGTGTGATTCGTTAAAAATCTGTTTCTGTAAGAAAGAATGCATTGTAAAATTAAATTCACTACTTAATAAAAAATAATGCGGTTTGTCATTATGTTATTGTATTTGAATGGTATAAGATAAAATGATCTTATAAGTTGTAAGTTTAGGGAAAAACTCATATCTCAGGGCATGTTTAGGCTAGATTCGATGCAACCAATGATGTTTATTCTATGGAAGCAAGGAGAGCAATGCTTCCCTATAGATCAGGGGTTCTTAAACTGGGTTACACGGACCCCTAAGGGGTCCTTGGATGGCCTTCAGAGGGTCTGTGGACCGAAGACAAAAAATTACAAGTTGTAGATCCAAGCTTGGATTTAATTACAAAGTTTCCTGTTTCTTCATCACTTGGTGCTATCAAAACAAAAAATAAAAATAGATTGAGTGTCAAAGATGACATGCGTGCTGCACTGTTGACTACTCCACAATTTCAACTTCTTATTTAAGCAAAACAACACCACCCTTTTCATTGACTTTTTATTTATGAACAGTGTTATTAAAGCTTATTAAAGCTCACTTTGAAGTTACATACTTTGAACTTATTACACTTTTCTTCATGAAGTTATCATTAATTTTTGCTTGAAAAGGAAAAGTGAGATATATAATTTGTTGTAAAGATTGTTTTTAATTTTTATATTAATCCCATTTGAATATAATAAATTTACACATCAATAAAGTAAATTAGAAAATTGCGCTATAGTTACGTAAACCCTTTTTCGGCTTCCAGTAAAAAGAAATGTAGTTTTTTTTTTAAATTTCAGTTTTTGGTTAAAAAATTAAAAACAACTTCAGGTTTAAAAAAATTAAAACTTTATTAGCAGTTGCATATCTTTAAATCATCAAATTGCTATTAAGTCCTCATTTTTAGATTTTAACCAATAAAAAAAGTCAATACTGGGTCAATAATTTTCGACACTTTCATATAAAATATTTTGACTTCCGGTTAAATCTGTTGAAATTTTATTGGCAGTTTCACATGTTCAGGTCATCGCATTGTTATTAAAGCCCTCATTCGTGAATTTTGACCTATAAAAAAAGTCGATATTGGTTTAATAAACTTCACTTTCATATTAAAGAGAAAATATAAACAAGTAAAAAAATTTGACTTCCGTTTAAAAATTCTGAAATTTTACTAAAGGTTGTATATCTTAAGGTCATTGCATATCTATTAAAGTCCTCTTTTGTAAATGTTGACCAGTAAATAAGCTCAATATTGGGTTTACAAGGGTAGACACTCTTTTATAAAAGAGATAGATAGGGAGCAAAGTTTTCTGAGTGTGTATTTACATCCATTTTTATGGGAAGGGGGTCCATGGCCTTTGTCAGATTTTCATAGGGGTCCGTGACCGAAAAAAAGTTTAAGAACCGCTGCTAAAGATAAATAAAATAATAAGGAATCTAATGTTGTTCTTTTAAAAAATGTATAATTTGAAAACACTTAAACCATTACATCGTTAATAATAGTCAAGGTGGCAGCCCTTCTTGTGGAAAGCATCTCTTTCTCAACTTAATCGGCTGGCCAGCAGTCTCGTTACTTTTCGCGTCGTTCGTTTGTTTTCGGGTCTGTCAAAAAATGCCCAATTTTACTGTGTGGCTATCATTATATATTTTTGGTTTCCATCGTGTGTTCTTTTCAATTCACTATTGATCTCATAAAACATGATCTATTTGTACTGTAAACACTGTATACATGTGTGTTATTTTCAACCCGCTCTTGGTTAAAAAAACAACCTCTATTTGTACTTTAAAATGTTGTGGGATTAAACTATTAATATGTTCTATCAAACTAGTATGTTTTTTATTATGGTAGATCCCAAACAACAATGTGCCTCATTATTCCACCACGAAATGATAAACACTGTTACAGAACCATATTGATAAAATAATTAACATCTCCACTCATCAATCAACCCACAGACCTAAATATTATAGTTGTCAATATCTCAAACACTATTGGTCATTAAAAATATATATATTTCAACAAAATACATAGTACTACAACTTTGCAATAGTAGGTTATTTCGTATTTCAAAATAATTGGCAGTTTACGCTCATGTAAATTACCCTCAAAGTCATTTTTCATTGGAAAATGAGAACATACATTTTGCTTGCATGTTAAACAATACCTAGATACGAAATGTAATTAAAATAGTTTGATTAGATTTTCAGAAAATTGTTTGCAAAGGAGTAAAAATAGGTTTAATATTAAGGCTATACTGGTTTTGATATATGCTATGAAATGAAAATGTGTGTTCAAAAGAGTTACAAATCTCCTTAAATCTCTTAACCGACTGATTATAATCACCACACGAGCGATAAGGCCCACCAATTTGTCTGGAAAACCTTCCAGGTTTCATGCCACAAGCGAAGGCCTTAGTTCCCCTCCAAAAGAAAAATCCACCTACCCCAGCTGGGTTTGAACCCACGAACATCGGGTCCTGAGGCAAACACTTAACCTGAGGCCGACCACTGAGGTTGTTGATCTCTTGCCTGTGCTGGAAACGGTAATGGATGTAAAAAAAAAGTTATTCCTTGAACTGTGATTTCACCCTGTTACTGTCGATCCAATATATTGCGAGAGTAACGCTTTAGACAACGCAACCACCACTACGTTTTTTTAATATCCAAATACTTGTTATTGTGAGCCTATATCAACTAGTTTCGTCTACTAGATAAATTCCCTCTATGCTGCCAAGAGCAGAATGATGAATCTTTTGTGATATTGGGTAAAATTTAATGTAATAATAATTAATAAAATAATGTATTTATAATTTACTTTGGTCAGTGCGTACCTCAATAATTTAGTTTTTGAGAGTAAAAAGTGCTCTAGTGGCTAACTGTGAGTATATCACCTTATTATACGCACTTTCTACGGCCCATAATGATTGGGCAAGTGTCTCAGTAAAATGAAAAAACAGTAATTAATTTTTTTTTTTTATATAATTCGAAGGGTAACAGGTGGTTCAACTATATATTTTAACGGTACGAAAACACTTTGGTTATTGCCTGTAACCCGCCTCTATGGCGTAGTTAGCTAACGCGCTAGTCGTGTTGAGCTCAACTGCCGAGGACGAGGAGATCGAGGTTCGAATCTCGATCTGGGGAACTGCGGGTTCACTTCCTGTATATTCAACCTTCCCAATTCCTAACCCATTAGCGTAATTAGTACTTAAGCGTATAACTCAAACGGGTAGTAAGACGCGGTGCTAAATAATAATAAATAATAATAGTTTTTGCCGGTAATTTAACAATACCTATTTGTATTAGCTCAGTGTTCCACTGCTCCGTGGCACACAGGTTTAACACGCTAGCGTATTATTCAACAAATATTTCCTAAAAAAATATATATTTGTTACTAAATATATAATTAGGTTTTAAATACTTTCTAGTTGGTTCATCAAGCACCAGGATTATTAAAAACTCTATATTGAGGACTAGGGTGTAACGTTAGTTTGAAGAAGTGTATCAAAATTATAATTAAGAAAGCATAAAAAGATTAGGGGTGATGTCAAAAGATATTTATAAGAAGCATTAATTATACATTTTAGATTGATATTAAATTGTTAAATTTTCAACCTCGAAAATATGATAGAACTTTACGTTTTATGTGTGTCCAATTTTACAATGATGTCTGTCCCCCGTGTGTTTATATCTGTCCTTGGCCACGGATCTGAAATGGTTGGATGCATTTTGTTCAAATTTGATATCTAGATATATTAGTTGGCCAATATCTCAGAGCATTTTTTAAATTTTGATCTTAGCCATCAAATTAAGAGTTTACTAATGATTAATTTTTTATTCCCAATTTTTCAAAAATGGCTCTGGACATCAAGAGTGTTTGACCTCCTAACTAACACTATATAGTTTGACTTTAGGGAAAAATTTCGATATAGTTTGTAGATACATTTGATTTGTTTGATTTCTAGTTTATTATGTTGTTCAAGCATGTTAAACATATATTTGTGCCTAATGTAATAGCTCCGCACTGGTGGACAAGCGGACTAAACAGCGTGTGCCAATGAAATTGTTTAAATCTCTTGTCATGCTCCAAACTATGGAACATTTGGTATCATATAATAATGGAACATTTTATGACCCACTGATGAGGGATTTCAAGGAGGAACTTGACGTTTAGTCCGCTAGCCCACCTATTCAGGTCAGTAACACATAATGAGAAGTGAATTTCAAAGGAAGGCGCCACTATTCGCCCAGAAAGCGGTAATAAATCAATCAGGTTTTTCAGATTCTTGATTAAATGGTTTACTTGAACAATACTTTATATTCGATGCCCGAGAAAAATTGGTATTGAATCTTCTTACGGATCCAAATGTCTTAGGTTCGATTGTCAGCAGTAAGAACCAGAGAATTTATCACAATAAATTTGTATTTGTTCGCCTCACCAAGTGGTGAACCAATTATCCTTGGCATGGTTTCTATGGGATTCCCCCCTATAATTGAGTTAATATTATTAAGGGTACCGACTAGTGGAGGGAAATATTCTTAAAATGTGGCATTTATTATATAAATGTTAGCTCTGAAATTTAAAAAATCTATTGTTAACTATTCAAAGATTAATTTATCTGTTTTTTGAAAAGGATATAGCTACATTCCAACTGTCATAAAAAGATCCCTTTATACAATACAAAATATTTTGTGGTTGAAATTGATTGCATTATAATATTATTTACTAATTTTATTTTATAGGTATTTATTATATGTATCAAAAGTGATAGTTGTAGACCATATGACTTGATCTGGTAGCTTTACTAGCCGTAAAACCCCGCTGAAAAAAGATATAACCATAATTAGCACCACGTCTTACTACCCATTCGGGTTATACACCTGGAAATAGATTTAAACTAAGGGATAGGCCACTTTATACAGCGTGACCACCAGTACAGGTGTTTAGCCTTACTGCAATTAATAATCATTCGATATTTACAATCGTGCATATTTACGCTTTAGGGTGTGACACAAACTTTCTCATATATGGAAAAGGATTTCTGTAAATTACCTTTAATTAAAAAAACATTAATAGGTTGTTCAAACTATCAGTCGTTAGTAAACGTGTTATCGTTGTGGACTAAGGTGGGGTAGAAGGGAATGTGAGGAAAGGCCAGGGTTTTTTGGCAGTTTTTATAGCAAAACTTATTTTTGTCAAAATAAATAAAATATTGTTTATTTGCAAACATATAGTTTAATTTTCTTCACATGGGCATATTAGGAAATTGATGGATGATAAGTGCAATTAGGGGGCCAAAATGGTCAGGGTAAAAGAACTCAGGATAACGACAACAGCGGGTTTGAACACCATCACAATAATTTACCTATGTGAGTAATGACGTCATTTACATTGATAATTACGTAAACTATAATCTGTGTGGTATTTCAGAAATTAGGTTGATATTACCAAGTGATATAATCACATTTAATAATTTGTAAGAAACCTGTTCATTTTTGTGTTAATGGATTTAACTTTGTTAGTTCATGTGACATTAAAAAATACTACTTGGGACAGTTATAAAGTTAAAAAAAATTACATTAGTGGAAATTTCCGTATCTTCGTAACTATTTGAGATAATAAATAATTTATTATTCCAAAATTGTAGTAGGCCTACTATCCAAACTATTATAAATGCGAATGTGAGTTTGTTTGTTTGTTTGTTTGTTTGTTACGCTTTCACGCCTAAACTACTCGACCGAT
>CABFWB010008750.1:0-16225 GCA_902151455.1 Timema bartmani
AAAACAACCTATCGGCCCTGAGGGAGCCTAGTTAAGCTAAGAACACATTAAATACAATTCTCCAAAACAACATATCGGCCCTGAGAGAGCCTAGTTAAGCTCAGAACGCATTAAATGCATTCAAATAAGACAAGGAATCGGCCCTGAGGGAGCCTAGCTGGCAATAGTTCAATGACGAGCAATCCAGATCAAATCACCTCCATTTTACTATAGCAGGTACCATTCTTTGAGCACAGCGAAGCCGTTAAGACCTCGCAGGTACAGTTGAACCGGCCCACTAGCCGGGAGTTAATCAGACGAAGCGGAACTAGTCGATGTCTATCCTTGTCCTCGTGATAGTAAGGCGCAAATGCGAGAAGTGCACCAGCGGTTGAGTATATGATATATATGAACCAGCGGTGGTGGAGAATAACTCCTGTGAGCCCTAGATTCCACTCCACGGGACGCCATAGCATCCTGATCAGGCTGCCTTGGTCCGCTGCTGTATATGTCAAGAGGACAAGAATTAGATAACCGTTCGGTTCCCGACACTAAATTG
The DNA here is from genome assembly GCA_902151455.1 of Timema bartmani. Lineage (NCBI taxonomy): Eukaryota > Metazoa > Arthropoda > Insecta > Phasmatodea > Timematidae > Timema > Timema bartmani. Next base: position 539 of record CABFWB010008750.1, read on the forward strand.
AAGTCTGTCTCTAATAACCAAGCTCGTAGTACTAATTTTCAGAACACTCCCCGACAGGGATAAGAACAGGGGAAGAGAGAAGGTGTGAAACAATTCCTCCAACCACGCCTCAGCAAGACGGCGCTTGGGGGAGTGCGCGAAAGGGAGGAGGCAGGCGCACGCGTAACAAGCCCAGAAAGAGAAAGAGAGAGAGGGTAGACAGAAAAACATTTGAACACTAACATTACCAGTGTTTCTAGGAAGAAGTATTAGCACTCAAGTTAATTAAGGCTCATTAGTAAATATCTAGGAACATTACCACCATCAGTGGCCAACCACAGGAAATCCACTTAACAGCAAAATCGATTAAAGATAGTAGACACCACGCAAAGTGAGATAGCCATTCCCTTGTGAGAGCTAATACAAATTAGCTCGGCACATACCCATTAGGCCAGCTTTATCACAGCCATTGTATTTACCTCACAACTTACACTGCGTGAAATTGTACTTTAATTGACTCATTAAATACACTTCTTACAGTTGTAGGAAATCCAAATATAGTGTGTAGTACTCGCTAAAAGTGATCTCTATATTATACTGGATGGACATAAACATACGCATTGCCAAGGTCCAAAGCGTGACGCTCAAGTTTATCGTTTGCTACGTTGTGGAGGCAAAGATTTCACGGTTTCTTTCAATGTTATTATGCGAAAACATGTCTCTGATGAATAAAAGCGTTATTATCTGAAAATAGTGAAGTAATATACCAAACTTGCCTGAAGAATCATTTAAATTAAAGGATATACGGTTCAGTTTTGCAGGTAATAGGAACTGTACAAATAAGAATAAAATCTTTAATATATTTAAATATGTAGTTATCCATGTTGTTTACGGTCTGACAAGACTACACTTAAAGTCTGTTCAGCGTAGGAATTGTTTTCTGAAACGCCTTTTTCCCCACCAGAAATCTATTATATAATAGGATATTGGTAGGAAAAAAGACCTTTCAGAGAGTAATTCCTACCGTGAATGGAGTATATATTTAAATTTGTCTATTATCGTGTATATTGGTTTCAGAAACCATATTATATTGAAAGTTCGATAAATAGAAGTAATAAGGTATCTTAAAACTTGATTACATTTATTTGAACGACAAACTTTATGGAGTTGGCATACGTTTAACGATAACTTAGGTTATAGGATTGTAGAAAGTATGATTAAATTACCATTTTTTAAAAAAAAGTTTGGCTTTAATCTTGTATATTGCTTTCAAAAATCATATTATGTTGAAAGTTCGATAACTATAATGAAACAAGTTAGCTACAAACTATATTACATTTGTTTGAATAACATACTTTATGTCGTAATCCTATTTTGGAACGATAATTTAGGTTATAGGCTTGTAGGAAGTACGATATCTACTAAACCCTTATTTTAGTAAGAATCCGAATCTGTAAGGCTTTATTTCGTTCCAGAATGCTATCATATATTAGTATTTTGGTAGGATAAATAGCCATTTATAATGGAAGTAGAAATTCCCTTCTACACTACCATAGTGTAGGATTCTGGTAAGAGATAAAGCTTTCCAAACGAGCTTCCTTCATCCTATATATTAGCCTACATCAAATTATTTAAAGAAAAAACTCACCCGTTTCAAACTTTGTTGTGCTCTTCAGAGCTTTTACTAACACATTTATTTCATTAAACTAATCACACATTGTTGTATCTCATAATATCTTCAATCAAATTAATGAACGATGTCGAAATGCCATTTTGCCTTGTATGTGTGTAGGAGAGAAAGAGATCTCCGAAGTTTTCCCTTTCTCTTACACAATGGTATGCACACGACAGCTCGAAAATTTCAGCCACAAATGTCCATCCAGTTATATTATAGAGATCAATGCTCGCTTATGAAACGAAGGTTACCAACTTATTCAAATACAATAAATGTTATTAACGAATATAACCAAATTATTACCTGAGCTTAGCCTAGGATACGACAGTTCCCATGGCTTCCTCTTTGCTTAACACTCTTCCATCCCATGTCCATATTTCTGTTGAATTTGTGACTATGGGTACAAAGTATTACCTATACAACACTTCCTTACAGTTCAAGAGTATTTCTATTCCCCATAGCAGTTTTCTTGCATTGTTTACATTATTTTGAAATCTAAAATACAAGATAATTATTTTATATCCATCTACTAATTTAATTTATTTATTTTAGTAGTGCCTACATAAATAAATGTGAAATATTAACAAAGGTAGTTTCTCATATTTATCAGGGTATTCAAACTTGATTGGCAAGCATGAAACATTTTATCAGACATTGTGTGGCAAATTTTTAAAATGCCGAGAAACGTTGAAATTAAAGCAAGAGTTCTTGATTTAGAGTTTATGGTTAACAAAGCTAAATCCCTAAGTTGTAGTGAGGGCCAAGTCATGGTTCAAAGAGATGTTTTCTTCAGTGTTTCGAAAGGTAGATTGAAATTGAGACATGAGGTTTGTTAAGTCAATAATTTGAAAGGTTATAATAATTTGTGTATCTGCTTACAAATTGATTTTGTAAACTCTTCCATTATAAATGTTCTGTCGGGGAATATGCTTTTAAATCTAAATTTAAACCCTAGAAAATAAATTACCTAAGGTGTTTAGCTAATTAGACAATTCACGTTGCTGATCATGTTGGCCTTAATACAGATGCTTTCATCGCCTATTCTCTTGTTTAACCTGCTGAACAAGTTATCTATCGTTAATTTTATGTCCTGATATAATTAAATATAGGCTGTATCCGAATAGTCAAGTACACTTGACTTGATGACTTTACACTTACCATGTACTTGAGATCAAAGACTGCAACAGACTATTTGAACAGCAAAATATCCTTTTCACAACCTTAGTCTGCAGTGCTGCTTCCTACCAATGANATATCCTTTTCACAACCTTAGTCTGCAGTGCTGCTTCCTACCAATGATCTTAGAACCTAATTTAAACGCCATCTATCAGCTCGAATTAGCATAGGCTACTTACAGATTTGTGGTGACTTATTTTCACTGCACATGACAAATTAGCCAACACACCATAACACAAATACAACTCTAAAACACTACAAAACCAGTATATTTAACGTACGTTATCAAAGATTACATTACTCAACGAGCTCTATCTCTAGCAAACGAAAAATTAAACAATTGCTGATCAAACACCGCATCATCGGCATGTCAAGGGTAACTTGTTGTCACCCGTGGACTCAAGGACGTGTGAGGGATGCATTAGCACACTTCATGACTATTCGGACAGATCTACACTTGATCACGTGATTGCTAATGCAACTATCAAGTGAATGTCAAGGGTTGACGGCGCATGAAGTAGACTATTCTGATACAGCCATAGTGTGATGATGCACTCTATCCGTCCCTTTTAGTCTCTTTTCCTTTGTCATAACCTACACTGTTTCGATAATTCATTTACTTTATTACACACACAAGAATACAGAGACCAAGATTTTATTATTTTGAAAACTAATTTAACTATTAGGCCTACATTTAAACAAATCTCCTTCAATTCGCCCAAATCACTTTTGGGATTTAAATATTGACAATTACATGTTATTTGTGGTCCTTTGCACAGTAATGCCTATGATGTTATTCATTCCTTCTGATAATTATCTAAAAAATAATTGCTTATTTTATATATTATAGTTAACATTTTATTCATCAACAGATGAAAGATAGGTGACCTGGCGGTCTAGGGGTAAGGTGTCAGACTTCTGTGCTGAGGGTCTGGGGTTCAATCTTCGGTCCTGGCACAGATTTATCTGATTGCCAAACCCTTCCTTCACCTCTGACAAAACGTGTATTAATCACAACTTGTGAATGTGTGGAATGCCAGGCCTCCACCGTGGTTCGGATCCCACGTTAAACTATAGGTCCTCCATCTCATCTCACATTCACCCTACCATTACACATTAGTGTAAGTGCAAATAACCCGAACCGGTAGTAAGACATGGTGATACATAAACAACAACAAAAGCAATTTCCAAAGATAAGTTAGCAAAAATAATATTTTAAAATAATTATATAGGCATATTGTTATTTTTTTAGTTTTCTTTTTTAAGAAAATTCACCTAATTCTCAGAAGAACATTATATTCCATATAGAACGTAAATATTTAAAAGAGTGTTTCAACATGGTACCAAAAGTATTTTAATACGAGATAACATTGTTATTATTATAAACTATCCCAAAGGAACAAAACCTAACTTTTCAGCCGTCAACATAATTTTCATTAAATTCTTGGATTCTTAAATATCTTGCACTATATTCAGAAACACGCTTGCATATCACATTGACACAGTTACGCTGTTTTGATTAATAATCCCATACATTCCTATTCTACTAGTCTACGTATCTTGATCCTTTTCACAAAATATTTTAAAAACAATATTTCATCAAATTTTAATTTATTCACACATGAAAGGTTAGGTGAAGCTTGGTAGAATGGTTTTAGTTATAAAAATAATAAAAACTGTGCAAAAAAAAGCACACACCAAAATATCTCCCACGCAATAATTGAGATAGTTTTTCCAATTTTTGATTGAAATGTGTGACAGTCTACTTAAGCCGAGTTTTCTTTATTTTTTAAAGTTATAGCCTATAGGCCTAGAATGATTTTACAATTTTAATCTTGCGATCATTGGAAATTTCTTTTGTCGTATGTATGGATGCTAAAATAAAATGTATCATTATATGAATAAAACAAATTAAAGACATTCGCCCTTCAAAGGTTAGGGTAAACTAACTTGGAAAAGCATAATATATAAACTCTTGACTTATTATTTCCAGGTTGTCTCCAATATAGACATACAAGATATTTAGTTTCATATTTTACTCTTAAGGTTGCAACATGCATTAATAAAAGGATTTATTTTTTGTTGAGAAAGTACGCATTAGCCTAATTATATGTTTTATAGTTTATGTATATGAACATATATAGAAAATCTCAGGTTCAAGCTTTTATGACCATATAGGCTACAATATGGCTGAAAAGTCACTTAAATGATTGCATTTTTTTATTATTTAACTTCATTTTAAAGTTAAAAAAATGTATTAGGCCTATTTGATTTGCTGTATTTTCTGTTAGCAAATAACAATATTTCATTAAAAAAATTGAATCTTAAATTAGGTGGATGATATGAACCATCTCGGGAATATGATTACTTAATAGATTTTATTATATGTTTAGCCTAGAATTCAACAGTTTGTAATTATAAATCCTGTATTTGTTAATACTAACTGAAATATTTGTTCTACCTAGGGTGGGGATGCAGAGCTGATCTTTTATGACCGATCAGATGGTGACGGTCCAAAGTTGAGTGAATACAAAAAATGCAATGTTCCTAATGGTTCTCAACTTGAAGCTGTATTGAAGGATGCGTTGGGCAGCAAAGGGGTCGTGAGTAAAACTCGCCAACTGTTTATGGTCGGACAAACTCGAATTCACATAGATGCTGTGGAGGGCCTGGGAAACTTTATGGAATTGGAGGTGTGTTGACAGCACCATGGAATTAACTACCTTAATTACATTTATACCTTTAATAGAGTTTGTTTAGAGTATATTACTGTTTATAATCTACGCTTTTAGTTGATTACACTTTTGTGGAGATATTTACTTCTTTCCAGTGTTTCCCTCCAAAAATACTACAAAACAAATTGACAACATTTTAGTAGAGCTTATATATTGTAGTGTCCGTACTGGCTATCATCACCAGATATCTAGAGAAACTTATTGAAAATTCCATGTTCTCTGGGTAAGATTGCTAAGGTGTAAATACCTTGACATGTTATTTAAACTCCTCTTAAAGACACTGACCGTCTGAATCTTGATAAGGTCATAAGCTTTTCCTTCAAGCACCATGTCTTACGCTACCCATTCGGGTTATACGCTTGAAATGCTTCCTGATATCTATGAGGCGTTGAACCGGGTGAGGTAATTGGGTCATTCTATATTTTTCCATTCAATTTCAGGTAATGTTATTGGAAGACCAGTTGATAGAGGATGGCCAGGAAATAGCCTACTCCCTCATGTCAAAACTGGGAGTGAACAAGGAAGATCTCATTGCTGGGGCATACATGGATCTAATTCTTAAAAAGTAACATATCAATGTCAACAGGAGAATGGGTTGAATATCCTCCTCCCGGCCTGTAGCAGAGGAGGGAGGGGAGGTGGACTTTACTCTTACTACCCCCCAGAATTTCAACGAAACATATATGCTATTACTGAGTCATAAATTATTACTATATTATTTCTAAATTATTGTAATCTAGGCCAGTGATTCTCAAAGTGTGGTACGCGATGAAGCGGTGGAATTATTGTACAACTAAGTCCTAGTATCCAGATTGTACAATTAACAAACACACCCATCTCACTGAGTACCCATAGTATGATATTGATAATTTTGTTAGGTTTGTTCAATCAATCATGTCATTTTTTGTGTTTATTAATATATGTAGTTGTGTAAAATAAACTGTGAATAGACACAACTATAGATGTTTTATTGTATACCCACTATTATACTAAAATATTTTATGTTTGTACAAGGGGTACGCCAGTTATATAAATATTCCCAGGGGGTACACAGACAAGTTTGAGAACCACTGATCTAGGCTATTATGCATGTAATGTAAACAGTTGTCATTGTCATCAAAGGTATTGTTGTCACCTGCAGCCATCTATTTTCATAGCCTGTGTCAATCATGTATTATGTGTAGAGACCCTTATTTGTGGTAAATAAAATATTGGGTTTCATTAAAAAGTTTGACCTCTGTATAAAAAAAATCATAAATAAAATATTTATTTTTGGTTACAAATGATAACTAATCAACTTTTATTTTAAGAACAACAGTGCTAAATTTTTTAATACATAACAAATCAATTTTATATTAATAATGAAAGAAAGAATTTCAATTAATTTGCTACACTTTAAACTGCTTTTAGCATGCATTATTAATCTATACAATCCCTACTACATATTCTTAAATGTTTTCTAAAATGTTAAATCATATATAGAAGGTTAAAAAAAATCTAGTTATAGCTTTATTAGGTAATTATTGTTTCTTTTTCTTCTTCTGTACTTGCTCATATGATGACCGTTATAATATCTGGTTCAAACACATCTTTTACAAATGTTCTTAGGTTTAGGGAAATAAACTTACTTAGGCCTTTAGATTTGTTAGTTATTAACTTATCATCAATAAAAATACAACATGTACTCTTATTACTTCTACATTCAATGCGAAAGGGAAACTAATGGTAGATTTATGATTTCATAGATGTTCTTTTCAAGTTTCTAGCAAGGAAGAAGAAATAACTTGGAATGAGGAAACAATATTTGGATTTGTCAACAACAGGTCAATGCTGTTGATACATATTGGTCTGCATTATTTTTAAAAAAAACCTCTTGGATGATTGAAGTATCCTTTACTTTCCGGTTTAGTTAGGGTAGCTCCCATGGACAAGCGGGCGTAATACATGAATTTTATATTAATAGGTATTTTGTTACTCCATCTCCTTCATTAATTATTGAGTGTAAAATCTGTTGATTGTCTTTGTACAGTACAATCTGTAATCGAAGCAAGAGGTGATGTTTGTCAGGTGCCTCTCTCATCAATGTGTTTCAAGTATTTAATAGAAGGTTATGTATTGGGAGCGACCGTTCTCAAAGTGACCGGTATTGGAAACGACCAAAAATACTTTCATTGTGTTTAGAGCGATCAAACATGTTTTTAAAATTCATATAATTGAATGTGTCAAAAATAACATGTAAACAAAAGAATTAAAACAATAGCTTACATAACTAGGGATGGGTCGAATCCCATATTTCTTGAATCCAAATCCAAAATTTTCTTTCGAATCTCATATCTTCAAAAACACATTTTTTAATAATAGTAAAAAAAATCGAAAAATCCTTTTTTTAAAACAAACAAATGGACATTAATAAAATGGTAGAGTTAAAACGTGTATTGTTTAAGGTGCGGCCGAAGGGAGCGCAAGTATTCTTACAGTTTTTATAGAATTGAAATTTTTTGGCCAAAATAAATCGGATATTTCTCCAGTAGCAACATAGAGTTTTCTGCACATGCTAATATCAACAGATCTTGAATATCAGTCAAGGGTGTCCTGGAATTTTGTCAAAACTTTTTCTCTTTATTTAAAAAGTGTTGACAAAATTTCAGGACCGGTCATTGTTTTAATCTTGATTAAGTGAATATTGAACTAAAATATTAAATAGTTTTCTTTATCCAACAGTCACTTCTTATAGTATTAAATTTTTTTGGCCAAAATAAATCAAATATGTCTCCCGTAGCAACATATAGTTTACTTTTCTGCACATTCTAGTATCAACAGATCTTGAATATCTGTCAAGGGTGTCCTGGAATTTTCACTTAAAGATTAAAACAACGACCGGTATTTTTTTATCTTACTTACCATTGCAAAGTTGTAGTACTATTAAAAAATAAAAAAACTTTTGTTTGAAATTTATTTTATAAAATTAATATTTTCTGAAATATTGGCAAATATTTTTTTTTTATTTAGGTTTGGTAACTTGTTATAAAAATATTTGTTATGCTCTTTGGTGAACAGAGATGTTACTTTTTCTCAATATCAGTGTAGATTATTAAATTTATGCTTTTTGGAGGAGTGTTTCTGCAGCATTAAATATTTTGTTTCACATAGGTTTATTATGAGTTTTAAGTAATATCTCCATTTTTAGGAAAAGGAGCAAGAAAGTCTCTGGGGTGCACAGTACAATTTATTTACTTTTGAAAACCTCTAAATACTTAGAGATCATTCGACAGTGAAAATTGATAAGATTTTTTGAGTCTCTAACATCTTGGCAGGAAATTTAACATAATGTGGGATAGGCGGGCTAGCTTTGAAAAGGCAAGTAGCAATGTCTCAGCCCATTACAGCAACACCTACCAGGTAAGGAATTCGGCTTCCTCTTTACCTGGTTATATTATTAGTTGGGGTTATCTAACCCTGTGCCTTGGCCTGGCATATTATATTCTGCTGTTCGATGTTGTCTCTACATTTGATTAAGTTAAAACAAGAGATTTCATGAAATAAATATGTCAAGTCTATATTTGCAATGATCAATTCAGATACATTAATAAAATTAAAAAGTATAGTTTGGTTTAGAAAAATAATTATAAATAATGACATTCTTTAAAACAAAATGAGATAAAATAAAATTATCAGGGTGTAAAAAGAACAGGATTTATATATAATTAAAAAATATTTAATTCAAACACTTTTTAACTTTTTATACATTAAAAACTATCAGTGCCTGGAGTAACCATGCAATGTATTGTGTGGGTACTCCTGGCAATGTTTTTCTTTGCTTTTTGCTCCAAACAGACAGAAAAAAATTTTCATTTTATTTCTTCCGACCCAGTTCTAATTAATTTAAAAAAATTCATTTTTAAGTTTTAACTTGTTTGTGAATATACATAGTTAATTAGGGCCATATTTGCTTCTAAAATGTGCACAGGTAAAAGATCACAAAACAAACATGTCTGTGTCCAAGTATGTGAATGTTTGTTTTAAATTTTGTACACACACACAAACTTCTAGCATAAAGACACTTTCCTTGAAAATAAAAAGGTTTAAAATAATAATTGTTTAGCTCTGTTGAGATTCAAACCATTCTAAGCTCGAACGGCTCTTAGTTAGGTACCTACACCTGTTTTAATTATGCGTGATGATAGCAAAAACCTAATTGCTTACACATTATTTATGCTTACATTTTTATTCTTCATTCTTTATTTATATGATGGATATAAATATATATAGTATTTTATTCTTTTTATTATCAAATTACTTTTTAAATTACACTTTTACATACGGGTAGTGTAGTTTTATAAATAAATCAAAACAATATGAAACCCAAAAAAACCAAGTTAATCAACCATTTAAGGAAATATTCCAACCTGAGCTAATCACTAACTTCCAATATTTTATTTAAATGTGTTTAAAGATTAGAAATTTTTCAAAGATATTTTGTTTCTAATAAATAAAGTAGGGGAGGGTGGGTTACAATGAAACAAGGTAGATATTTCTACATTTAGTGATGCTGCAAAAGTGGTGCTCTGCTGAATGAGGTAGGCCTACCAATCCTTCATGTTTATATCGTGTTTGCATAAGGTTGGCTGCCAAACTTTCCTAGCTACATGCAAGCATCACATTTTAGGTAATATATGTAAAATTTTACGGTTAAAATATTGAACTCTGTAACACATCATGTATTATTAAAGTGAGTATTCATTTAATCTTTTGCAAACGCTTGATTAGTTCCCTACAAATAGTGTGGCTATAGATTGTGATACATTATGTGGTTTGGTAGATATGTCATAATATTTCGAAAGGTAGGTGGTGGGGCACAGTGAGATGGTGTCTCATTGTGACCTAAAGGTATCTAGTCTAGTTTACACATCCCACGATTGAATTTTAATGAATCAATGTTTCAAGGTGCACCAAATTGTACTCTTGGGATTGCTACTCCATCGGAATTTATAAACTCTGAATAGCAAGTTGGCTCATCATAGTAATTAGGCATTGTATTAAGCACTCAAACTCATCAAGGAAAAATCCATCACATCCTGCTATTCGGCAACCACGAAAGCCACCTCACAGTTGATGTGATTGGCATTGCAAAGACAAACAATATATCGTCTAACCTGTCACCACACTGCATCAATAGGTTGCAGCCTCTTTGTGTTAAAGTGTTCTACTTCTCCAAGACAATTTACAATGCAGCTGTTGATTCCTGGACGCTTCAACATCTGACAATCTTTTGAGTTAGCTTCTTGTAGGAGTTGCATTCGAGCGTTTGACGACACTTTCCAACAGAAAGACGGGGATATATCTGTATGATCAGAATATTTTTAGTGATGACGATTCCTTGTCCAGTACAGTGATAGATGGAGCTGTACCTGAAGAAAGTTAACAGTGAAACTCACTAAAAGATCCATTGCATAATTCTGTACCGCTAGGTCAACTCATTCTAGCGAAGAGCAGGCCAAATACATCTGGAACCCATCTTAACATAGTGCAAATTTGTTTTTTAGCCCACAAGTGTTCCGTGGGTATACAAAAGCTGATGAGAGGAAGAACGTGAGAACAGAAAGATCTAAAGAAAAATTTACATTGAAACTGACATTCTGGATAAGGGGGAACTATAAGAGCATGCAGAGAAACGTAAGAGGAAGCAGTTGAAGCCAACCAGCGCCATGGCTAGGCGATATTTATTCCACAGAGCAGCTGATTCATCTGATGAAAGTGATGTGTCCATTCCAGTCACAACATCTGCTCGTTATTCAAACTAAAAGTTTGCTGGAAAGTTGGTTTCCATAGATCCCAGAGCACTTAAAGACTTGGAACGAAATCTGGAATAAGATGATTACTTGCTTGTAGAATTTCACGAGAAGAAATTTGTGTTCTTTGTTGGCAAAATATTGGCCGAAAAAAGATCTGAATGAGATCGGTTACCTGAGACGAAGCCAGAAAATGCTCGGGACATTGTTTTACCAACTGTGCAAACCTTGCTTCAGTGGCTTTGAAATACATTAGGATGGTATTGCCTAAGTTCAGTGTGTTTGGGCAAACAGAGCGACAAAATGCTTACCTCCTTTCATTTGCACTCAAATTTGGACATTGGGACGAATGCATTCCAAATGTTTTAGTATGCATAAACTAGGTTTCCCGCTACAATAAAAAAACAGATAGTTCAGTAAGGCACTCAAGTATAGTAAGAATTTTTTAATTTGTGTAAAGTATTTTAATTTTTAAATAATATATATTTCTAATTTTAACACCAATATCGCATTTGTGCCCCATATCTTGCCTCATTATGCCCCACTGTGAGGCACAATAAGACAAAATGGCTTCAGTTGACAAATTTGAAATAGTTGGCCAAACGGGATCATGTTTGCTGGTTTGTAAATTTCATAAGTAATATGATAATGTACCTTTCGTTTGAGTATAAATTCATTAAAGTTGGGTAATAACTGAAACGTCTATGAAAGAAACCATTTTTAGTGTCTCACTGTGACTCACTCTCCCTCGGTGTTTAAGTTGTCATTGACTTAATGACTTTATACATAACATTCCCCATAATACTAAAGGACTGGACTTTGTAAATACTAAGGCAATCAAACCCACATGAAAATGTATTCACTTTTTCACAATTGTTTTGTAAAATGTTTTTTAAAATAATTTGTATTTTGAATGTCTTGAGGCTGTGTACCTGGCCAAGTGCAGTGGTGGGTGATTTTCCACATTATTTTTTCATCCCTGCCAGGAGAATTTTGGTTCACTTCCTCTTCATAGTTTTAAACAAGTAAAATCCTTTTATATAATGTAATAGTAAAAATAAATTGTTTTTATCACAAAAAAAAATTTACTTTATTTACTCTATGGCATTAGGAACTACAAAGTTCACAGCCGCACTTACAAAAGTATGCTACCCATCCCTATCTTGAGCTAGTTCATCTCATTACAACCTATTTCTTTCAGGACCATTCTAATGTTATCCTCTCATCTGCGTCAAGGTCTTCCCATAATTTGAACAGCGTTAAATTACGTGCTACGCGAGGTAATCGATGCTGTGGCCTCCGGATCTCCCTGGCGTTATATCTGGAATGGAACTCGCCTCTTGTGTTGAAACTCTTGAGTGCTGCACCAGATGAGGCAACCTCCTAATGACCAGTGGCTCTGTTGGATATGGCACCGTCTTCTAACTCTATTCTGAATCTTTCGTCCTTTACTCTTGGTGACTCCCTCAACTCCTCTTCGCTCGCAAGTGGTGGTGTTTGTGGCATCCATGAAAGTCACAAATTCCTATCTTCCCTGGAGCTACTACTAGAGTCTTGTTCTCACCCCAAATACCCGTGTGGGACCTCTTTGAACTGTTGACTGAGCTTAAAGGCAGGGACTTGGTCGATGACGCATCTAATCTCCACCTCGAGCCTGGGGATGACCCTTTATTTATTACAGACCAGGTTCCAGCCCCTCCCGTATGGAGGTTTGGACTAATTACTCTCTCTTGAAATGCGTCTTGTGAGTGTCTAACCCAATGAGCTGGGTTCCGTTGGCTTAATTTATTTGTCCTTTCACTCCCCGCCTTTCACATTTTTTTCGCCAAAGATCAACCTGGTTGCCTCCGGTCTCGTTCCAGCTGTTAATCTTGATTAGAGTCAGGGACTTGCACGCACCATGAGTAGATCATGGTGAACATAAGTGGTTCTGTGGCGAAACACTATAAGCTGCAGCCTGTATATTTTACTTCCTAGGTCTTTGATCATAAATTGCCCGTTCACGGCCCATCTAGTTTTAACACTTCTACTCTGGGAGTCGGCTGATGGAGTCACACTTTTTCACCCACTTGGTATAAGTATGCTTTAGTACTCCAATCATAAAGAGATTTTAGTCGCTTATGTGCTACACCCAAGTGTTTTCGCGTGGTTTTGTGTGCACCGTCCAAATACTTTCATTACATGGGGCTACCCCACATACTAAAATCGTTGGCATTACCAGCCTAGTGACTTAGCATCGATAGGGGTGTTCGATTAAAACGCCCGTCCGATTGAGGTCGAAAGGAATAAGTGCAGGTCTTTTTTATTCCCAGCAAAGAGCACATCTGTAAAATTTCTGATTCAAACTGCCGACCGTGGTCTGAGTGTCCCACTTCCGGTTCTCCGTAATGACACACAAACTCGTCCATGAATACGTGTTAGTGTTTGAGTTGTTTGGTAGGGAATATTGTAGGTCTCGGTCCAATTGCGGAAATACTCCCGAAATAGTCGGCTATTATAGGTACGTACTGATTTCCTTTTGTTGTGATCGGAAGATAGAGAATAGCTATTGCGACACACTCCATCTGTCTTTTGAGAACACTCATTTGTAGGGGCGCCCTTGCTACTGGTATTGGAATCTTGCGCCGATTATAATCCTCACACCAACGCCGCACGTCACTGAGCATTCTTGCCCAGTAAAAACGTTCTCTTAGCCGTTAATAAGTTTTGGTAACTCCCAGATGAGCACTTGAACTGGCACTATCGTGGTACTGATACAAAATTTCCCTAACCAGATTACCGAGCACTACCGCATGAAGCTTAGCCCGATCCGTGGCATGATCCACTATGTAAAGCAACCATTCGTAACTTAACTGCAGTTCCATCAGTATCCAATAGCAATGAAAGGCCTTAGGAAGCCCCGTGCCATCACTCGAGTTTTTACGGAGTAGTTCAATGATTAGCCAGCATATCCCTTCCTATCGTTACGCCACCGAAAGGTTACACTCATGTAGACGCCCCTCTTGCGGTTTTTAGTACTTCTGAGCCTGTTATGACGTCATTGCACAAATTTGGGGATAAGTCACACGCTGAGATAGTCGCGCCACATTGCTCACATGGGCGTCATGATAACCCATCCGTATTTCCATGCTGCACACCCACCCGCTGAATTCCATATCGAACTCAGTCAACTGCTCTAGCCACTGGTCACGAAAACTATTGTGGTCTACCCACGTTATAAAACTCGTGTAAATTACGACACACCGTGACTAGAGCTAGGAGCTCTCTACGCGTCACACAGTACCTTCGACCTTGCTTTGTTAAAGCCCGGCTGAAATAGAAAGCACCCACTCTGTGTTCGCTTGTACTTGGCTTATGACTATCCCAATACCAGGAGTGCTGGCATGGGTGCCTACAATGAATGGGTCTTGTGGTCTCAGGTACGCCAGAATAGGTACCATTGTCAGACTTTGTTTTAACATCTTAAAAGTTTGTCACATTCCTCTGTTCACCTGAACTGTTCGCCCTGATTAACTGTGATCCTGTATAAAGAGTCCACCATGCAAATTTTTTTATGAATCAACGATGACAGCTTGACGTGCCCATAAAAGCTCTTAGTTCTGCCAGGTTAGTAGGCTTAGGCCATTCACGAACTGCGCTTATTTTTACTGGGTTCGTTGGTACGCTCCTCTCACTCATCAAGTGTCCCAAGTTCTCCACTTATTTGTGGAACAATTTGCACTTTCTAGCGTTAACCTTCAACCAGGCCTCCCTCAAACAGTCTAAAACGGCTGATAAGGGTTGTAAATGTTTCTCAACGTTCCTGTCAAACACTAACATAATCATCCAAA
Organism: Timema bartmani; assembly: GCA_902151455.1. NCBI lineage: Eukaryota > Metazoa > Arthropoda > Insecta > Phasmatodea > Timematidae > Timema > Timema bartmani. The sequence continues at coordinate 15,723 of CABFWB010008750.1, forward strand.
TAATCCAGTGCGCTCTCCCCCTGCAAGCCATCCAGTACAACTTCCACCTACCTTTGAAAGTTTGACAACCCATTACACAGGCCAAAAGGGAGAACATTAAATTTTAAAGGCCCCACACGAACATAGAAGGTTATCTTGGGGCGATATTCTTGGGTTAGCTAACACTACTAATAACCTGATTGTAGATCTAGTAAACTAAATAACCTAGTGATTGATAACGAGCCCAGCACCACATTGAGCCTTGGATTTGGGTAGCCTGTTCTCCATCCCTTCGGCTTAGAGGGCAACTGGATTATGTAGTAGTTGATGTCCCGACGGCGGTGACGTCGTGGTCAGGGACGCGTGGATAGGGAAAAGGTCGGCGAGTGTGTTCCGGCAACGTTAGTCGCGGTGGAACATAAGGATGTTCCGGCAACGTGAGTTGTGGTGGAACATAAGGATGTTCCGGCAACGTGAGTCGCGGTGGAACGGAAGGATGTTCCGGCAACGTGAGTCGCGGTGGA
>CABFWB010008751.1:0-16225 GCA_902151455.1 Timema bartmani
CTTTCACCCAGGAAGAGGAGACAAATCAACGGTCGTTCTCTCCACATTCAAATACTATCGACAAAAATGTCCTTCTCAACGTTTTAAATTTTTCTCTGATTAGTTTTTAATCAAATTATGTGTGAAATTAAGCTCATTTATTAATGTGCACACTTAAGAATTATAACTGCATACGCCATTAAATGGAGGAAAATGTATTGATATAAAATGTTTTTAGCAAATACATTATAAGGAAACATGAGGGCAAAATTTTAATTTTTACACTAGAATCCGCTTGAAGAATGAATGAAATATAGAACTACAGTATATAAAACTCGCAACTTTGGGCACGCGCATAATTTAGTTTTTCCAGGAGGTCAGGATTCTGATCCCAAATGAATGCCTATAGTGTGATTTTTCCTTAAATGGTTTTCCATCTTCCACGAAAATACGTGAATCCATACTAATTTTATCCTTTTTATCCTTATGCCATTAGTGTCTATATGTGGGTTGCCCGGGAATTGTGACATTCTGTGCCAAATTTGAAAAATACCAATACAAAATTCGCTGTTGTAAAACCATTTCCGGTGCGAATGAATTCCTGTCGAGATAGGTATGTTATCCACACGGCCAAACTTTCTGTAAACTAAATTCAAAGTTGTGCTCTAGCTAAGAGCAAAAAANTTAGTTCACTGTTAAACGCTCTCGTTGAACCAATTACTGCAGTAGTATCTGCTTTCACCATATTTATTTCGAATTTTATATCGGCTGTTCTCACATTCTCTTACTAAAATAAAAATCGAAATCTGCGCAGATGGTGATAATTTTCAACAAATATTCAGTAGGAATTATACAATAATGATCATTTTATATGGGTTCCACAAGATAGAAAAAAAAAGGTGATTATGAAACTCGGAACAAAAATTATTTATTTAATTCTTGCAGTGAATACCATCTCTTTTTTTTGTATATAAACACACAAGCATAAATAAAGTTAGAAAAGGCATAACAAATGTCACTAATGAATGTTTGAAAATAATAATAATAATGATAATAATTTAAAAGTTTTATACTCATTTCTCAATTCAAAAGCAACCGTTATCCCCCTTCCACCATTCAAGTGCACACCACCTTGCCCAACATCACAAAGTATATTCAGACCAACGTGACGTAACATCATTTTCTTGACGTAGCTATCTATTCGCAGCCTCACCCTTTCTTTCAAACCTTCATCCCACCCTTTTCCTTTCCACATCTATCTACAGCTCTCACCCCTTAGATATTTCCCTCCAAAACAAACCCCTCTTTACAGTGCCCGCCCATTTAAAGGGAGGCCACAATAAACATTGTAATGAGATAACGACCCCAAGGGGAATGAAATATTGCCACAATAACTACCACCTCCTCCTTTAACCACCATTATACTCTCTCTTACACAGACACACATACACATACACATACACATACACATACACACACACATACACATACATATATATATAGGTTCCCCTTAATCCCTTCATCACTCTTTGGCCATTAATATTTATTGCTCCGAATTTGCTTCAAGTCTTTGTCAATTTTTGCTATTTTGTGGGACTCCTACATTACGCCGCCCTATATAACACCCCTACCTAACAAACAAGATGTTTGTCCTTCCCTTGAGCCCCTCTCACATTCGCAATTACAGCCCTGTGGACAAACTAGCCCCCCCCACCCCCTCGAACCCCATACCCTCCCCCTTGTGGCTCCAGAACTCCAAGGCAATTTTATTGCAACGAAAAACATGAGCAGTGAATGTAGTAAAAAATTTCTTGGATTTATTTTTTGTTTGAGAGTTTATATTCGGCCACGATAATCCATTTTCATGAACTCAGCTTTTTTTTAATGTCATTCACGCAACAAGTAATATGACGTCCTGTGGCTATTAATTACCTGCATCACGTCCGTATCATGAGTCAAATTATTGGTTATTAAAATATTTATGTACTGACGGATAATAGATTATATATATATGATGCGGTGCTAAAAGACTAAAAAAACCAATCATTGCGAGTAGTTCGAAAAAACAGCAAGATGTGGTAGATTTTTATAAATCTTCAAGGAATCACATAGTAGTGATTTGTCAACTTGGCAGTTCTCTTTTTTATTTAATGTCCTCAGGTTTGATAAACAGGATAAGGAATAAAGTTATCCAGAAAAAAAGTGGGAGTAAAGGAAGTACATGAAATAGTAGAGAAAGTAAGACTGAGATGGTTTGGGCATGTAATGAGGATAGCGAACGAGAGGATGCCAAAGAAAATGATGGAGATGAAATATGTACGAAAAAGACTACAAGGGAGACCAGGAAAGAGATGGGAGGAGCAGAAAACATAAAGTGTACAAGTGAGAGGAAAATAATTGAAGCAATTAAAGGAAGAAGAGTGGCGAAAGGATAGAGGAAGATGGAGGAATTTTACTAAATTGAACCAGCCACAGGTTAGGAGCAGTTGATGATAGTGATGATGATAAGTTTCGATACTGGACAGGACCAACATTACAAATGGATGTGCCCTCAACCAAACACATTATTTATATGTGAAAAGAGCTTAACTGTTTTCCACTGTCTCTGACCACTCAAATTCCGATTAATTTTCTCTCAATTATACCTTTCTCATCCCTGTCCCGTAAGTGTAAATATACATTTAGCTCGGACGTGTACGATGTGGTGTACACAAAAAAGTCATTTTTAACTCATATTTTAACTCATATCTTTTGTTCTAGATTTCTGTAACTCTCCAACAAAGAGAAGTAGTTCCAACTTTTTTTTCTGTGAAGTTTAACAACATGACGTGTGATTCACTGGTTAATCAGCCACTCCCCACCGGAGGGTAATAATTATTGACAGCTTCCCAAACCAGTTCTGGCTTCAACGAATCAAATGGGGGGAAGCCGGTTATTTCTGGCACTGCGGGGCAGATATCAGAAGGAAAATCTGTCATTAATTACTACTTTATGATTGGCGATAGCCCCTTATAACCGAGCAATGAGTGACATTTCATAGGGGGGAGCTTCAGTAGGGAACAGAACGAGGGAATCCTTTTATTGAAACGCAGGCGCTTATTATTACTATTAATACGTTTATAAAAAACATTTTCACCCGCATCATCGGGAACGTGAGCTAAGGCATCAGTCTCATTTTATTTGGATTGCCGGTGACAGGAAGGTTGGGATTTGAATCTCATTCGGGTGTAATGAGGTAGTTTATCCTCAAATTGTTTCCTTACTCTACTTTCAAGCGAATGTGGGCTCACTTTCTCTTTATTATACCTACCCCTTAGTGTTGTTAGTAAGCGGATTACACGGATAAGTGCTAAGCCACCGATTATTGGTAAACACTCACAAGGCTTTACTATAGACTTAAGGAGGAGGGTATGTTAGATCAAATGAACCCACCATTAGTACGGGGAGAAGATGGAAAAAATACTTAGGGGAGAAAACACCGCCATTAAATCTGGATGGGTCTTGAGCTCCGAATTTCACACCAACGATGATCAGGTTCAGTGCTAGTCTAACGACTTTGATCACTCGGTCATCGCTGAAAGTGCGTCTAGAGCTCATTCAAGGATCATGTATATACTTTTATCAAAATAAATGTTTATGGTCTTAAAATTTAAAATACATAGTTAGTATAAAAAGTGTTAAGTTAATCAAAAACATTTTAAATTATATAAACAAAACCTTTCATTTGGATATATTACTAAAGTGGGAACATTACTCTTTTGTAAGGAACACAATTAATATGTAAATATTTCTAAATTTTACTAAAAATAGTGTATTGTTTGTCAAAAAGGTTTTAAATATTAAAAAAAAATCAAACCCCACACACGGGGTCATGCAGTCTGAGGCGCCATACTCCCAATGGGCTATATTTATGTAAACGGGGAGGTCAAAGCTTTAATCACGACTGAGCGCACTGGTAGTGGTTTACCGTATGCGAATTGTTAATGTGGTATTTCCATACTCTCTTCACGCTAAGGTGGATGCACTTTATAACAATTTTCCTCATTCCTACTTCATGAATTAATTTATATACAGTATATATATAGATATATTAGCTAAGCTGTATATACATGTATGCTAAATATTAGCTACCTGTTCTTATTACACGCTCATGTACTAACCACGCTAATGGTTTTAGGGATTAGGAAGGTAATATTTAGTTGAAGTGTAGTCACATTTGCGTGGAGGAAGAGTGGAAAACAATTTTGGAAAATAAACTTTGGTACACCCTACCAAGATTCGAACCTCGATCTTCCTGGCTTCAGCAGTCTAGTCTACTTCGAGAGAAGCGCGTTAGACAATGCGGCCAGTGAAGCAGGTAATCTCTAAGTCAGCTTTATGTTGAAAATAAAAAGTCGTAGTAGTAATCAATTCATTTTTCTTTATTAAAGTGGTAGGCTAACAGTCGAGACCTCTAACTAGCACTGATATATATATATAATAACACACAGCTTACAAAATAATAAATACCGTACTAATACTTGAGAAAAGAAGAAGGGAAGGGAGAGAGGAAGAAAGATAGGATGAAGAAGAGAGAGAAGAAAGAGAGAAAGGAGAAGAGATAGAATTGGGGGAGAGAATACGTTTTCAAATCATGTAATCGTTTGTATCATTGAGTTTAAATTAAGGCTACATATGAAGGGGCACATTCTTTCTTGCTAAACAAAATGTTACTAATTTATTCATATTTATTTTAGATAAAATGTGTAACTTTCTATTATTTTAATAACAAGAAGGGTAGACTTAACAAACTACTTCCCTCCTGTCAAGTTTGAGTTGCGCCGTAAATATATTTTGATTAAAATTTATAATTTTATCAAAAACTTTTGAAATTAATTAAAAAGATTTTATCTTAATTGTTATTCACCAAATATGTTTGGATTCTTTTATCCGACTATTTTGGAGAGTTAGATTATTTTACCTGGTTTAATTTTATTGATAAACAGATGAAATTTTTTTCTATCTTAATGTTTTTTCATTTACTCAAACCGTTTAAATTAATCGTCGTGAATGACAAAGTCTACATTTTTAAATATTTAAATGTTAAATACGATCAATGTTTGCACTTGTATAGTAATAGGAAATCGTATATATAACTGCTTCTAAAAATAATAATAAAAACTCCACTGAGTCATAAAGCTCTTCTCTTCCTTTTTATTTGCCAAACGAATCTACAGTCGATTCATGTGTTAAATAGCTGCCGTTTTAAATTTCCATCTACTACTTTTGGAATCCAATTTATGTTTGCCAATGTAAAAAAAAAAGAAGTGGATAATATATGGACTGTCAAGAGCGAAGAAACCTTTATTGGGCGAATGATAAGTTAAAGCGTAAAAAAAAAATATATATATATCTAAAAACGCTACTCCAATATCAAAAACTAAAAAAACAAACTTTTCAACTGATTTAAAGTCCAGACTAAGTAAATAACCTAATGGTTAAACTGATACGAGAAACAATTTAAATTATTTGGGATGATGCTGTTATATGTGTGAAATCATTACCATACATCATGGACGGTTATCTATAACTAGGTATATATATGCTTCCTCATGCAATGCAGCAGTTTTCGTCAAAATCGAATGCCATTATTTTAAATTGCAGAGTCTACCTTATATTCTATTTTTATGGTTCACTTGGAATAATACTATACACTAATACGCCCTATTTCCGTACATTTTAGAGGTAGCGGTTGAAACTAGACCATGTCATTTATAAAGTTTATGCATGGTTTCATGTCTTAATAAATTATAGTTTAACTGTAGATATGGTAATTTTGACAGAATTTGCAACATTTAATATTGTTCTTAGTGCTCAAGAGTGGCAACCTTGATAAGTTTTCTGTAGACGTGCGCCTAATATATTTTTTTTTTAATGTATTTGTTAAGTTTGTCACTTTATGAATATAAAAAACAAGAATTGGCAGATTTTAAATTAGTAATTCGTCACGTATTTACCACTTGCCAAATTTGTAATTTTGGTTTCACTTTTTGGTGTTCTAATTTGTACATAAATATATTGTTTGTAAGATAATCATTAAACCATTTTAAGTCATCACAAAATCTTTTACGTTTAACTTTTACTTTCTCTTAACCCCTCGAAGAGAGAAATATTGTGACTGTCAAAAAAAATTGAACTCGAAATTTTGATAAATGTCGACGTTTCATGACCCCCTGAAACAAAAAAAGTTGTTTTTGAGATGCTGTTTATCTGCTGTCCGTCTGTCTATCTGTATCTGTGACTAGAGCCGAAACTATTTTACTGACTGGGCTAAAGCTTGGTATCTAGGGTTTTCATAAGGTATATCCGAGGAATATTTTGAATCAGATATCTAGCCCTAAAATTAAGGGTAGTTTACTGAAGGGCAAAAATAGAAAAAATCTGTTTCCTTAAAATATGCTCTAACGATTTTGATTACATTTTTTATCTAGACACTGTATACCATTACAAAAAAAATGGCAATTTAAATTTTTCTATAAAAAATACTTTGAGGGTAATATACAGAGGAAGAAATTTGCAATTTTGATTATATCATTGTAACTATTTGAGATACACAATAAATTATCATTGTAAAGATATATAACATATAAAACTATTTTGTTTGAAATATATTTTTATAGAATAAGTAGTTTCTGAGCTATAGGCTAATAATTTTTTTATTCAGATATCTGAAATGAACTTGATCGTTATACTCTTTGGTGGACAAATATGCTCCTCCTTTATTAATGTTCCTGTATATTATTTCAGCTATGTGGTGGAGTGTTTCTGCAACAATGTATATTATTTTGTTTCGCAAATCTTACAAGTTTTTAGTAAATGTCTTTATTCTAAGATTAAAGAGAGAGAAAGTCTGTGCAGTACACCGTATCATTTATTTTTAAATATTATCTATGATAGTTTATTGTATTATTTTTACATGGGTACATTTAAGATTAATTATTCATAATTCTATTTACTAGGGCAGGAATAATAAGGTTATATGAGAGGAAAGGCACCATCATTTTCCTTAAGAACAGAAGGCAAATCTCTTTCGTGAACCAAACTCTATCCTTAGTTATTCCATACTGCACCTGAACAGAATTCAAGTTCATCTACCTGAATTAGAGTCAGAAAATCTAGTCTCACACGTTGTCCACAAAATACTTACTACATCCCAGTCTTGAGATGGGCTGTCAACGTTTCTATATTGTCTTTACACTCGAAAGATAAACCTCTTTGAATTTTTTTTTTCATCATGGATATAGATGACCTAATCTTAGAGATAAAGATTATAAATATTTTTATAGAGGAAATGCACTAGCATTTGGTTTGAAATAAGATGAAAGGACCCAATAGTAAATCGTATGTGAAAAAAACCACTCCCAATCCTCCCGATCAAGTTACGAACTTCAACCACTCAGTCACTGACACACTAGACAAGACGAGACCCATGCATTTGTCCACGCGCATATTGATGCGGGTCTTAAGCCACATGGCAGTATGTAAGGCAGTAGCATAGCTAAAGGGGGCGGTCCGCCCCGGGCGGCACTTTTAGGGGGTGGAACTTTTGGTTTATTGCAATGAAATTTTAATATAATAACCCTTAAATTTCCCTATCATACTTTAATTCAAATGTACCATATAAGTTATATTCTGATTTTGGTGAAGTGATTCGTGAGGGTGCGTCAATCAAAGGACGAAACAGAAAACTTACACGCGAGTGGTTTTTCCGTACTCTGCCAAATAATGAAAATATGTTGAGATCGTGGTTGGTGTACTCTCCCTCCAAAGAAGCTTTTTACTGCTTTTGTTAAAGATTATTTTCAGACAGAAGTCATTCAAATTTTAATTCTGTAGATGGATTCAACATGTGGAGGAAACTTAGTCCTAAAATATTCGAGTTTGAATCCAGTGTAGACCATGTTCGGGCTTTCACAAAATGGAAGGAGATGGAAATTAGAATCTGATATGGAGCAACAATTAATAAAAAGGAATAATAAGTAGCTAAAAACTAAATTAAAAAGTGAAGGGAAATACTTTCAAAATGGCTAAATAGCTAAACAGAATTTGGCCTTACTATTTACTATGAAACTGATGATGAATCTGAATCAACGAGAAATATCGGATATATTTTAGAATTAGTTTATTTGTTTACGAAATACGATCCAGTGCTAAGTAAACATTTTTAAAAAACCAAGCTGGGGAAAAAGTTTGCTAGACCCTATATATCACCTACTATTAAGAACAAGTTTATAGACATTTTGGGATAAAAAGTAAGAAGAAAAAGTTAACAAGCAAGTAAAAGAAGCCAAGTATTTCTCTATGATATTCGACAGCACTTCTGATATTTCTCATAAGGATCAAACGATCCAAGTTTTGCGCTAGGTTATGATCGATGGAAATAAAGTGAAGGTAGTGGAATCTTTTGTTGATTTCATTGCAACAACGGGTAAAACTTTTGAGAATATTTCAAATATGATTTTGCTAAAATTAAAAAAACGACATAATTTATATTCAATATTGTAGAGCACAGGCATATGATAATGCTGCTGTGATGGTCAACATACTGGTGTTCAGAGATGTATCAAGGAAATTAATAGAAAAGCAGAATTTGTTGCTTGCACATATTACACGCTGAATTTGGTGGGTGTATATGCATGAAGATTCTATTGCTGTGAATTCTGTTAAACATTTTGGATCTGTGGAGCGTTTATTCACGTTATTCTTTTCTTCGAGCCATCGCCAAGATATTCTGACTTTAGTCACTGGTCAAAGTTTCAAGCGCCTAGTAGAAACTCGATAGAGTGCAAGGGGAGAAGCTGTGAATGTTGTAAAAAAAAAAATCGAAAATCTTAAGTGCTTTAGAACAGTTAGCTGGGGAAGAAGAAAATCCAGTCACTAGGTCAGTTGCTGGCGTGCTGCTTGGTGCGTAACAATCGTTTCCCTTACTGTGCTTTCTTGGCCTGTGGGAATCTGTCCTATAAATTAACCATAGGACTACCTTCAAACAAAGAGTATGAACATACAATAATTTGATGCAAAACTAGAGGCTTTAAAAGGATTTTTAATTGAAAATAGGGACGAACTAGCTAACAATTCAATAGCCTATGCCAAATAAATGTGTGATGATCTTGGGATAGTCATGGTGCGTCAACGTTGATGTAGAAAGAAAAATACCGATGGATAGTTAAGAATCATGATATGCTGAGTTGGCATACGAAACTGAATTGAGAGAAATGTTTTCTTCGTTGGATAGAGTGATCCAAGAAATTACTATCAGATTTCAACAGCTTCATGTTCTTGCTGAGAAATATGCCTTATTCACTCTGTAGAATCTTTTGAATGACAAAACTATTGTCGACCTAATAATGATTGCGATGACATTAATAATGAAGAGTTCTTCGATGAGAGAAAAATGCTTCAGAGTTTTATTGCGGTTGCTACTACGAAAGACAAAACATAGACTTGGAAGGAAGGCCTCCCTGAACATTTGCAGTTCATTCAAAAATACAGTCTTGGGAACTCAGTTCCGAATTGTGTATGTAATACTACAACGAGTTTTTCTCAAAATTACTGTTAGTGTTTCTACCTGTGAACGGAATTTTTCTAAATTAAAATTGATAAAGAATTATTTAAGATATACAAAGAGTACCTTGCGGTTAAGAAATCTTGCCATACTTTCTTTAGAACAGCAACTGACAGATGAAACAAACTTCAACAATATTCTCGACAATTTTACTAAGAGAAAAGCAAAAAAAAATAAATAAATAAATTGTAGAATGTTCAAATTATATTGTTCACTTCAGAAATAAAGATGGTTTCCTTTTTTCCCCCACTATACGTCTTTTTAACATTTTGTATAATTATGTTTGGTATTAAAAGGGGCGACAAACTCAGGGACCACCCCGGGTGGCACAAACTCTAGCTACGCCACTGATGTAAGAACGAATTTGAGTGCTGTACAAGAGCTAGTGTAGTGTTAGTGGCGACGTCTGCAAGGACTGCGTGGTCAATGACACGAGAAATTTCGTTTTAATGTGAGAGGAGCTCTAAGACCGTTTGTATAGTCAAGTTGTCCGACACCTTATCTTAGTCGGTAGCATGCCTGCCTGTTGAGCTAGCTATACGTACCGGGTTCGGTTCACGGAATGGCTGAAAAATTGGCGAAAAGTAAGCTCCCGCTTCCATAGTGATGAATTAACGACCAGAGGCTGGATGTCGTGTCTGTTCTAGAGTTAAGTTAGTTTATAAATAATTTGCAGATATAATCACTTAATCAGTCGGTTCAAAAAGTGCACTTTACATACCCGAAATTATTAATACACATTACACACATTCTAGTTTCAAGAGTCAACCAATTTCTCGGTACACGAATAACAACCATTTCATAACAATTGGGGGATTGGCTGACTTCTTAACCTCGACTACGGACGGACCTTAGTGGCATGTCAGGGGTGGATAGTATGCCTGGATTATCCATATATATATACATACATATATATACTAGAACTCAGTCTCAGCACACCGCCGTAGTCCAACCTTGCGAAGAACTCGACCTAACCTAATCTAACCTAACCTGTAAATATATAACGCTTTTATAGAACGGGCCTTGAGCTCCACTTCAAGACAACAAGTATTCAAGAACGTACGTCAAACTAATCAATGTCTCCTGACAAGGCCAACAAAGGCATATGGTTCTGGAGTGTCGGCCACAGCCTGCCGAGTAGACATTCTATTGTGTTGGTATTTATTTAATTTATCGTGCTTTACCGAGGACAGAAGAACCCATCATGCGAGCGGATTCACAGAGGTGGTGATTTCCATATTGATGCAGCGGAACAACCCCCTCTCCTTCTCCTCACCCCTCCAACCCCACTTCCTCACACACATGCACACACGAGCACTCCAACACAAACAAGAGGAAAACACGAGCGCACTGGATATAAGGCGAGGTTCAAACCTAGTGACCCACTACACGAGCACTCAATAATAGCCCGTAACAATGGGAAATATGCTTAAAATAGACTATTGTTTTCAATAAAAAATAAGAACACGAAACATTGTTTTTGTAGATGTATATTTCTCGTTAGTTTACAAAAAAGAAAACAAAGCAGCAACAAATAAATAGATAGAAGTGAGGGAATAAAAAAAAAACCACGTAACAAGTCTATACCGGTGAATTATGTTATAATAAGCTTTATTTTCAACAGATTCAAGCAGATAGTCTCGCAGTAGACTGGGCTGTTAGTGACTGGGATGTCGCATTGATGATTTAAAACTGTTAGAAATGCCTGTGTTTTCCCACATGAGATTTTTCATTTCAGTTGTCCTATAACCTCTACAAGCTAACGAAGGTGCACTTTCCGTAAACTAACCTTTTAATCCCTAGTCCTTAGAGTTAGTCGTTAGTAATCATGGTGCTAAACGTAGTTTTGAAAATAAGTTTAAGTTATTGGGTTATTCATCAGTGTTTTAAGCCACATCGGTAAATTTATAGTCTAACGCGTCACTTTCGTGTTATTGCTGGTGACGAGGGTTCGATTCCGGGTCAGGGGTGCTGAGGAATGATGTTTTATATATGATTTCTACCTCACCCTCCATGTAAATGGAGGTACATTTTCTCTAAAATTCTATCTTCCTCAACCCTGAGCGTAATTAACGTATTCATATAAACGATAATGCCACCAAGAAGTGGTGAGTAAAAAAAATTAGTACCATCCATCAGTATCAAAGTCATCTGCGCTAACTGGAGCCAGCTCTTACAGTTAGTTTTTTTTTTGCACCGCGTCTTACTACCCGTCTGAGATATTCACATTTAACTAAGCATAGCGATAGGTTTGAAAACGGTGTAATGTGAGACGTAACTGCATTTATGAAAAACCTCCCTCAGTACACCCAGCAAAGATTCGAACCCCAACATCCTCGCCACCAGACTAGATGAACCTGTCATGTAAACCACGTGCACCTTGGTATGGGTTTGAGTGTTATTATTTTAATTATTATTTATACCTTAGCTAGAAGTGTTATTAACGATTTAATCTAAGGAGAAAATATGAAAAGTGTTTTAAAGGGAGATCCTCTTGATCTATTGTAGACAAAGTATAGGAAAATCACAGTTAAAAATTCATGTTTTAACCCCCACCATCCCCCAAACCCTTTCTCAACCCTTATACAGTAGCCTATGTTTGGTTGGGATTTGAGTCCCAACCTTCTCATTAGCGGTGATAAATTGCAATGCGAATCTAACACCTTAAACAGTTTGGTTACAACTATCAGTACAAATGCACAAGATAGTTAATAACTATTTCAACAAAGTTTCACATTCTTCGTGTAGACCCAAGAACTTACATAAGCAAATTTATTCTCGTCGACGTGATTACAGCAAAGTAAAAATAAATATTTTCTCAAACTCAACAGGATGATTGCGCAAGGCTGAATGGCTGATAAGATAAAATGCAGTCCTTACATTTTTTATAAATTATAAAAGTTCGAGGATAGTATCCTTAAATAGCCTTATGAATTTTAAATGATCCACTTGTTCTCTTTTTTACAAGTCACGATACTACGACTCAAAAATATTTTTTTAACTCTTACGTTTACCTTCAAGGTTATTAATGGATTTAATTAAGTGGTAGGTATGAGTAAGGTAGTTTGGATAATGTGCACCTGTATTTGCTTGAAGAATTGGTGAGAAAACCACATCGATATTAAGACATGTGGAAAACCGGCCACAGTTTCTCCGACTGAGATTCGAGCTCCGATTTCTACATCACCGGAAATCCAGTTTACTATGATACTCACACCCTGGACCGTGTGACCATAGCGGTGGGCTACAAAAAAACACATTCAACCTCGATTTTTAAAATAGTTTAAAATTGGAAACACATGTCTCCGAACCGAAGAACTGCTTATTTATTTTATATTTATCTCCAGTGTGCTAGTTATTAACGATTGTTACTAATTAAATCTAGAACGAGCACAGCAACCAGACTCAAGGCCACCGGTTTGCCATTAAGTGAAGGATAATTAAACTAATGTCACAGTGACAAATGTCATGCTTTGTCGAGAAACGAACTTAAAATCCTTAGCTCGGTAGGTAATCACTTTACCGGCTAAGCTAAAATTTATCAAAGACTACTTCAGTTCAGTGGTATTCAATCTGGGTTAAACGAAGACATCTTAGGGGATATGTAAAATTTAAACAATATACCGTTCATACATATATGTATATTTCTCGATTTAAAGCTTATTATTATTATTTAATAGATTGTTCTGTATGTAATCTATTTGATTTTAGTATGCGCCAACAACTTTGAAGCGAAATTATATCTGGTGGTACGCGAACAGAAATGGTTGAGTACCCCTGCTTTAGTTAATTTAGATGCAATATTAAATTAACTATTCTATAAAAATAAGCTAGAATAGTTTTGATGTAATTCAACAAACTGGTTTTGCCCAGTGATGTTTAAAATTACTCATTTACTACACCTCCTTGGCTGTATTGGTCGAGAGCAGTCTCTGTTTCCCTTAAGGGTGTTGTATTTATAACTAGTGCCTTTTTTATGTAGGCCTTCTAATTACGCTAATGAGCTAAGGATGAGGAAGGTTGATTTATATTTAGAGGAAGTGACCCGCAATTGAGTGGAGGGAGAGTAAACTTTTTTTGGAAAAACCACCCTCAGTACACCCAAATTAAATTATAACCCCACCCTCCTCGTCATCGGCAGTCTAGTCTGTGAGAGTAGCGCCTTAGACCATGGGGCCACCGAAGTGGGTTAGTGTCTTGTTAGTTTAATCTCTATCTTAAGGGTTATTAACGACTTATTTTAAGGGGTCGTAAAAACCAGGTAGCTGAGAACTGTAACTGGAAGTAAATACATCTACACTGGTGTGAAAAGAGGATGTAAAAAATATATATTTAGAATCCCGTGTAGGAAATCCCCTCAGAGGATTTAAATCCCAAGGTGGAATTGCCGTAATAGTTGTGTTTGGGGGAAAATATCCTCTGCGTGTTTTTCTAAGCCAGTAGGGCTAATCCAATAACACGTAGAACCATTGGAATGGTTACTAGCGACATTTCTTAATTGAATTCTAAGACACACAGATAAACTTGACATTAGTATGCCAGCTTCCAACTGGGGGTAAGATAAACATCAAACATCAAACATCAGGTTACTGGGAGCTGGGTTCATGACCTTTATATTCATAGACAGACCTACTACCGAAAAGGCTAAGGTACCCAACCAAAGTAGGGGTAAACGACCGTAATAATAATAATAATAATAATAATAACAAATAATAATAAATAATAATAGTAAAATAATAATGATGTGGATGATAAATATATCTGGAAGAATCAATTTAAAACCAATAACTCTAAAAGGGAAATCCAATTTTACTAGGGATGTGTTTTGTCAGTCTCCGAACCCACTCCCCCACCCAAGTTAAAAAAAATTGTAAAAGAGAGGGGGAGGGATATCTTTTGTGGTCAGTCGTAGAAGTGGAGCGTTTGTTATTTGCCCGTTTTATACAGAGAGTTCCCGTTATCGATTCGGACTTAAAAAAGCAAAGTATCGGCATCCTATCACTAATACCACCACGTCCCCATTGGTGTCTCACAGGGCCCAAAAAGTGGGAGGGTAAGGGATGTGCCCCCACTTTTTTTTGGTTCGTGACTATTACTGTAGCAGAGCCGAACACATTTGTTTCACTAGGCATGGGCCTGGCATTTATAAACTTGTTTTATTCCTACCTTATTTCTTTCTATCTCTTAAAAAAAGTTTTTTCCTGAATGCCAAAAGCGTTTGGGAATACTATAATGTACGGAATATGGTTTCCGTGACTACAAATATTGTCACTATAAATAAGAGTTTTTGTTGTTGTAAATGTCATGCTGTCAATTAATTAAAACGAAACCATAAAACAACAAGAGGTTGTAAAATTATTCATATCCTAAATGAAGTTAACAAAATAATGGCATTGTACTACGTAATATTCCAAAGCAAAATATTTTTTTTTTCCAGCTTAATGTTCAAATTCACATCAATCTTTTAACAATTAGTTCACAATGATTGACCAATTAATACTATGTTAATAATTTTGTGAAAACAAAAACTTATTTTAAAATATTTACTGTTTCATATCATCTTTAGTATTTTGATTAAAAAAGTGCCTACGTTAAATAATCAATTTATTATAAGTGCCCGACCTTAAATAAATATAAATAATTCTGACATAAATTACTATAGTTAACTATCACATTCATACATCATCATATGTTTTCATTACAGTTAATCAAAGTGAGAGATGACAACTGTTGGCGTAGGGATACATTAGGGACTATTTCTAGTAACTTTTTGAGCTGTGATCCAATAAACTTGAGTGGGGAATGTACTCTACAAGGTAGTTCCCGAAGATACGGTAGATTACCGTTGTCTTCCACA
This sequence comes from Timema bartmani, assembly GCA_902151455.1. Lineage (NCBI taxonomy): Eukaryota > Metazoa > Arthropoda > Insecta > Phasmatodea > Timematidae > Timema > Timema bartmani. Next base: position 15,441 of record CABFWB010008751.1, read on the forward strand.
CTGTATCCCCACGAACGAGTGAGAAAGAGCCAGAACATTTTGCCGGAAAGATGTGTCATTTAGCCTATTTCCAGGGATCTTTTACATTTCACAATCTATATAGGACCGACGGTTTTGATTCCACTCCAAAGGAAGTTGTGCTACGGATTTTCATCGTTCAGCCGGGTTTGAGCCCACGAACGTTGGGTCGTCGGGGAAGAAATATTAGAGTAAATTCACTCAAGTTAGTGTGGGGGAAAGAATAGTGAAACCATAGTTGTAGACCCCCATTAACCCCGGATAGACTATATATAGTCAGGACTTAAAAAAAAACTCCAACCCCTCGTTAACGGTGACAAAGTGCAATGCGAGTCTAATGCCTTAGACAGCCTGACCACCATTTTGGTTGTATGCTACACTTGACGGAAGAAAAACAATAAAAAAAACACCTGTTTAATAAACATCTAGCATCAGCACCATCATCATCTACTACTACTAGATTGTTTTTTGAATATTAAATAAAACTTAATGCAATAAGATTTGATAAACTTGAATAATTTAAGTATTAGACTTATGTTTTATTGTAAAAATAGACTTAAAGGGATTAATATATTTACTATAGCTTTATACTATTACATGTATGTACGACATTTATGATGAAGCACCATTTGACAAGCACATTGTGCTTAGCTGGACCATGTTTAGTGAATAAATATGTACTTATTATAATAAATGGTACGGCGTACCGCACAGACTTTCTCTCTCTTTCTATAAACTCGTAAGATTTCTGAACGGAATAATGTACA
>CABFWB010008753.1:0-11601 GCA_902151455.1 Timema bartmani
TAAACACTGACTGCCCGAGATAGATAATTAGGGGCTTAGGTTGTTCTAGTGAAAGAATAAGCCCGCGGGCAGGGTGCAGCTAGTTATTGAGAGACCATGTAATAAAACCAACAAAATTCTGTGAGTATATTCTATCAATTCTGCCACTTCATAATAGGTATGGTTTTAATTTTTCATGTCAAACGCTCACCGGATATTAATTTTAAACAAAATTTCTAAAGCCAATTTTGAAATATTTTGAATTTTCAAAATAGCTCATCAGTAAACTTTAAATTAATAAGTTCCCTTCCCCAACCCCCAAAGAATTATACAGTGTTATTTAGTTGGTCGAACATTCACTGTATGTTTATTTAAAAAAAAATCGTTTGAGTCATTTAAAATATATTGAAGCTAAAAAAATCGTTCATCAATAAACTACTCTTAATATATTGGCGAGGATCAAAATTTATCAAAGTAAAGCCTCTATAATATCTAGATATAGAGAAAAACACACATTAAATACTCAACAGATTCGTGGCCAGGAACCAACATACAAACGTACATGGGGACATATAAAATACACTTTCATTGTTTCGAAATTATTCATGATTACAATACTTTCTCTTGATTTGATAAAATAAAAGCTATAAACGAACAATTGGAAGAATAGAACTAGATTTTTTTTTAAATTAACATGTGGCCTACCCATAAAACTGGCTCTAAACTATTGTATTTCCGCAAACCCCACTCTTTCTCCTCTCACGTGGTAATTATGACTGTACAGCTCAATTTGCAAAGGAAGGATCTTCTTCAGACAAATATAAAAGTTATTAAATTAATGTTCATATACAGTAGAACTTTATAATCCTATGTTCAAGAGCTATCTAAAAAAAATTCGAAATATCCAAAATTTGAACTAACCGTTTCCATGAGTATCTAGGCAGATGGTACACAATAAATCAATAACCTCAAAATATGATATATTTAAACACACAAATAATGTTATAAAATTATATGTTACACACACACATACATAGTATATACAAATATAAAAAACACGAGAAACACAAATTATAAAAACTTGTAAAAAAATTATCAAACGAAAATTACATACTCCAATCAGAATTTATGAAAGCCGTTCCAACACATCCCCTATATTAGGGAATCCGCTCTCTGCTGAGAAATATAGATTTGAACCAAGTAGAAGCTTGAAAAATGAACAATTCATGGGATTCAAATTATCTAAATACACCCCCTAAAATTCTAATTAAATATAATTTTTTTACCATTGATTTAAATATAAATTCCACGATGAGTTCGAATAATCCAATTTTTTTAATTAACCATTATAGAACTAGCCAAATCCTACTATACTTAAAGAGATGTGAATCTTCATAGATTATAATACTACTTATAAAAAATACTTTAACAATATATACTTAATCGATATTACTGTTGGTTGCTAAAAATAGGTGGGTATTTGACTATAGGTGTAATGATTCAGTAACACCGATTATCTATGCCGATTATCGATTGCTTGAAATAATTGTTCATGCTAAGATTATTTACATCTTTTAATCCCGAATATCGATTATTATTTATTAATAAATATTTAGAAATTATTTAAGAAAATGATAACAGTTAATGTAATTAATACAAAAAGATTATATGCATACAAAAATATATTTTGTGCATAACCGGCAAAAGTTGGAACTAGATTGTTAGTTTTATCAACTGTATGAACTTATATTTGTTTGTCTGGTTATGTAATCATTGCATAGCCCACAACTCAGATGCACTGTATATATAAGTGGTATTTTTTTTTTTTTTTGCCATTCTGCTTACTAAACTTCTAGTTAGAAATTTTTGACTTAAATTTTGAATCTAAAAAATAAGATTATTCGACATTATAATCGCCGATTACGATTAATTGCCGATGAATTAATAATCGCCCTCTAACAATTCATTGGTATCCGCATCGGTACACCGCTAGATATTTTCTAAAAGTTCATTCATACCAAAATCTAACAATATATATCTTTACACACATATTTTGATGGATGTATAATTTCCCAGCAGGGTGCTACGCTAGCGGGACTTCCATAAATATCACATACTTTTGTTACAGCCCCTGAAAAGAAAGTTGGGAGCGTTGCTAGAAGGTGTTTGAAGTTGTAGGTAGTGATGAGTTTGCTGGGTGTGATATTTATATTGTCCTTTCTAGATGAAAACATGGCCGTAACAATATCCAACGGTTGGGTGAGTATGAAGCATTAGACAATTACTAAGCTTTAGCGAAACTTCAATATTCGTCTGTTTTATGTACACATTTCTTAAAGCACCGTGTCTTACTACCTGTTCAGAGTATACGCTAATGTAATAATTACGCTAATGGTTTTAGGGATAAGGAAGGTTATATGTAAAGGATCTGTACCCGCATTTGCATGTTAGACCTTGCATCCACCGAAGCGGGTGGTTCTCTTATAGTTCACGTGTCTATATTATGTTTATGATGTTTGAAATATTCTAATATAACTAACACTAATATTACATTAGCATTAGAGCATTGATTTTATTATCCAAAACTGTACACAGTCAAAATTTAACAAAAATTATTTTACAACTTTATACTAAATAATAATGTTGTTCAAATTTTGTGTAAGATTTCAAAATATTCATAGTCCCAAATTATTGTTTTGTGTAGGCAGGTGTGTTGAAAAATAAAGCAATAAGAGAGGCCTAGATAAGACACCAACTCCATTTCAGACAGTTGTTATTTTATCCAATCTGACCTTTTCCTCCTATTTATTAGTCAAGTACGATCTTACAAATTATGATATAAACTACTCCTATTTTTACATTCTTTTCTGATACTCCACTAGTTTGGTTCATTCGATGAAACATCCTTAGTTCTCCGGTACCATATTGAATGTACTAAACCTGATTTGTTACTTAAAAATATTGACAGAACTAATAGTTCACTCAGATGTTTAGGAGGTCCACTAAATTCCAAGGGGGGCCATGGGTCCGGGTACTGTCAATCCCCCCTTTTCTATGCCCTTGGCATATACATACAAGGCGTGGCTAAATATTGTAAACAAATGTGTGAAAAAGAGAAACATTAAGAGTTTAAATAATAAAATAAATATAGACGAAAAATACTTTCTTCTTTAACTCTACAAATTTTTCAATCGATTCTTTTAGAGCTTAATGATTGGAATAAAGTACCATGGTTGTCTGTAATTGAATTACGTAAGTTTGATTCAGTGTACAGGTAAATTCCTATTACAAAAATTTATTTATATACTACACGTATGCTATTCGCGAAGGATATAAAATAAAGTTTATGATCAGATCTAAATAGGCTTTTAATAAAGTATTGTAATAGTTAATTAAGTTTTTGTTCATTTTTTTTATTAGTTACAGTATCAAAATTATAAGTTATAACAAATTTAAAATTCTATCTCTACGTTAAGAAATTAAATTAATTTATATATATAAAATTTTGTCATAATTTTATCTTGCAAATTCTGAACTTAAAAAACACTAGATTATTTAAGGGAAAATATAAATTTAAAAGTAAACATCTTACACTGGTTGGATTGTTTATATATTAAATACAATCTTTTATACATTAGTTTTATAAGAGGGACAAGTGATTCATTTGTGCGGTACATTACAACCATTAGACTTTCAAATTTCACTGACAATTTATTACACTACTAGAAAAAGCTATTAAGATATTTTGAGACGTTTATCTATGGATAGATTAACATTAAATCTTGAATTAAAGGCTGCTAAATACACACAATAATAATTGATGTTAAATGCGATATTAATACTTGGTAGTATTACAATAGGAATGTTATTAATTATTGTTAGTTTTATATATAATTTAACTAATTTTTTCCTGTTTTAAGTGGCTCACAATTCAAATTGACCGAGATTGGCTACTATCAATATTAACTTATCATCCTACAAATAAAACAAAAATAATATATAGGTAGTTTTAGATATTCTATAACGCAAGGTTATTAACATCCTAATTTAAACAGTAATTACATAAAAATAGCTGTTATATATGACATTGAATTTATAATTTGAATACATTTATTTTAAAATTCTGACAATTACAATTTATTTTTTGCATTTTGAATATGCTTTGTATTGATTATCGTATTTTTTTAAATAAAATATATCAAAATTTTTAATATTTTGGTCTTTGTAATCATCCAAAGCCTGGTCTATTAATTGTGGATTGATTGTAGTGAATAAATACAATGCTCCTGGATCCTTATTGTCTTTCATTTGTTTTTTATTTTTTGCTATGGTTCTTTGTAAATATGGATCAATATTTTTTTTAACCTTTTGAAATAACACTTTCAGGTCTTCTTTAAAGCTAGTATTGAAGCAGCTATTTTGTGAATCATTATAGAGATCGTTTATTACTTTAGTTAGAAATTGTTTGACAGAATGGTATTCGTTATATCTCTTGAAATCTGATAATGGATTTGGATCAGGGTCTGCTAATAATTTACCAGTAAATAGCAGAACGGTTAATATCAGAAAATGAAGTTTCACCTATAAAAATGAAACATCAATATAGATAAATTATAAAAAATTATTTTGGTTTAAAAAACGAGTATGATTAAAAATAGTTAGTGAAAATGAAAAAAATATATAAAAAATCGTTTTTTAAATCCCTTTTTAAGTTTTATAAGTATAAATTATTAATGTCTTTAATGTATTTAAATATTGTACTAGCAAAACCCAATAAATAATTATTAGTTTTTAGATAAATGATAGATATCTAGATTTAATTAAACATTGCTCTTGGCAAATCTCGCTTTGTTTACCCTTCAATTTAAAAAAGAGATTCACACATTACTATTTAAAAGCATCAGTTTCAAATCATGTTTTAAAGGCATATTGAGTGCTTATTATTTTTTGTTTGGATTAGTAATTTAAAATTATTATTTGCTTTTATCAAAAACAAGGATAACGGGTATTCATCAAAAATAAATCAAATACTATACTGAACATCAAATAATACCTTGGCAGTAAAATACTGGATTCATTAATTTTTTGAAAATAGTAATCGTTTGCTTTTTTACTGTTGAATTCTCAGATGTATACTCTAAATAATTTTGATCCAAAAAATATATTTTAACAATAACTTCTACCTACAATATATATAGTTTTCCCTTTACTTTTAGAACCTCAATATCATCCTGAAATAATATCAATTTTAATAAAAAAAACTATTATCAATCTTGATTTAGTTTTGAAAAATTACAATATGTTTTCATTATACATATAAACTTCAATATTAAACAGGAATAGTATTAATCTAAGAAACAAATTACTAAAGTTATATGTTTAGTATTTAAAATGTTATAGTTTATCTTTTTAATTTTACAATACTGTTAAACTGTATATTAAATCGAGAAACCTAGTAAAATTTAATATAAAGTCCAAACAAACTATTAACATTCAATGTTAATTAAATATACTGAGAATCAATAGTCACTCTAAGATATCAATAAACCCCTATAGCAAATTTAGAGTACTATTAAAACCCAGTAGCAAATATACTATAAAAACCCAATAGTCGTTTAAAAACTGTTAAAATGCATAAACCTAAAATTCTATTGAATTTAATAGTAATGATTAAATACCTTTGACATTCTATAATAATTCCAAAAGTTTAAAAGAAATCCAATATTAAATCGAAAATATTATTAAAATTTAATTTTAATGCTATTAAAATTCACCATTAATCCAAAAATACCATAAATGTTCTACAGATAAATGTTCATAAAGAATTATTGAACAAAATCTCAAATTTATGGATTAAATCGTATTATGATTACTAAATAAAAACAGACTTACCATTGTATTATATTGGTTTTTTTTGTAGAGAAGTATTATCTATTCTAATCAATATTAGAAATTCATAAATTTTCAAATACCTGTGGAGTTAAGTAAACATTAGTATGCATGTATAAATTATGATTTTCATATGTCAAGTAAATTAAATATTTAGATTAGTCAACTTTAAAAATAGAGAGTATTTTTTAATTGGTAAGCTACAAATGTATTTTTTGATTGAAAAGGTAATGGAGATTTATATCGGTTTATTAGGATTTAGCCTTTTTTTCTGTTAAAATTTTGGAATTTAAATAAGACTATTCAACCTCCCCTACTTGCTTATTCTTTATCAATATTTTTAAAATTCATAAATGTTTCATTTTAAATTGAACAAAATCTGTGTAGTATTAGTATAGTTAAATCAAACGAATTTTATAAAGTTTTACAAGGGCTTTGTTTTAAATTGTCAACACGTAATTTTTAACCAATATTCTAGAACTGGAAGCTGTCAAATCACTTTTGTATTTATAAATATTTATTTTAATATAAGCCTACATGCTTGTGCAAGTCCTTATTTACACTAAATAAATTATAAACTTAAAAATAAGAGAGTGGATACAAATATTTATACATAAAGAGGATGAGAAAACATTATTTAAAAAATGTATTTTATGGAGTGATTTGGATTTGAACTGTGACGTTAAGGCTTAGAGTCATAAGTGCAAGCAGATAACATTATTCTGGCAAGCATTATATATAGCACTTATATGTATTTGTATATTTATGAAGTTAGGAAAGGTATTTGGATGTAATATACATATATATATTTACATGTTTAATTTAATTTCAATGGACATTCTGTATACATACACATATACGTATGTATATATGTATGTACACGTACTGTGTATTATACAACTATACATACATACATACATACATACATACATACATACATACATACATACATACATACATACAATACATATATACACATACATACATAATATGTTTTAAATATATATATATAATATGTAACATATTATGTCATTTTTATTTCTTTTTTTAAGCACCAACAGGCAAAAATTTAAATAATGTGTATAGAGAAGTTATATTTTCAAAAGAAATTTCAGCTTTTAACACAGTTCCAATAATTGATATAAAATAACATTGTATTTTAGTGACACGACCTATCGGGTTTGTGACTAAATTTAAAGCAATAAATGACTTATTTTAAAATATAATTTAATGTTTAACTATTATTTTTAATCGAATATTAAAAATTAATATATATTTTGTTTTTAGAACTAAAGTATACTTATTACATTTTGTCTTTAAATATTATAAAAAAATATATATCTTATAATTCAAAATGATTTCAATCGAAAAACTAATAATGAAACATAAAATTCACGTTAAATAAATGTACTAAATTCAATATAACAATGTTGATTAGTTAAACTTCTATTAAAATGTACATAAACATTAAATGCTTACCATTTAAAAATAACAGTATTACCATAAATTTAATAAAAATCGTCTTTGAATGTGATACATTAATTCCTATTAAAATTATGGCTCTTACTTACTAAGCCGAGTGCATTATCATATAACATATTGCTAAGTAAATATTAGTTACTATTGACGATATTATACTCACAGATTAACGATATAGAGATTTATAAAAAGCTAAAAAAACTTTAAGTTGGATGAGTTTGGAATCAAACACAAAAATGTATGCTTATTGCATTAAACAATTCCGGTTTAAGAAAACTACTACGGAATAAAAACCAGAATCGCAATAAATATTTTCTTGAAGTGTTTGAAATTGATCTGAAAATTGTGTATGTCCTCCAGGGTATTTAAACTAGAATATACTAATTTAAAGCTATTAAACAAATTTTAACTAGCCAATTTATATTTGGAAATTATTTTAAGTACTCACTTAAAAAAAAAATGCATGTTCGTTAATGTACCTGCTATTAGATTTCCATTTTGTTAATAAGGTATAATAGAAGACAGGAAACTAAAATAAATGGAATTTTTCACTGCACTTTGGCTAATAGCTCACGCCTTTATCTAAATTACACTTTTAGCCGTAAGATAATTATGTGAAAAGAAATATTACACAATATTATAGAAACATTAAGGGTAATCTTTCTCTGACAGGGGCAATTTCGTATTTCACAATTGGTATATTTTTAATTTTTTTAAAAAAAATTTTACTTGCACTTTCTCAACCGACTGATTACATCAGAACACGAGAATTTCTATGAGCGAAAGCGAAAGGGCGTACCAATTTGTAGGAAAGGATATTTTCCAATACCTTCCATTGTTCTTTGATATGCCACATTCGACATGGGACTGACGGCTTTACTTCACTTCCAAAGGATGTTGTGCTACGGATTTGATTTTTATCGCTCAGTAAAAATCCTTAAATCCCAGCTGGATTTAAACCCACTAAAATTAGATCCTGAGATGAGCACTTTATTTCAAGATCACCAGATTTCAAGCTGTTTCTTGTTTGTTTGTTTTATCTTTCGTAATAGTAGTAGAGCTATTTGTTTCCATACCATTGCCAGGTTATCTGGATTTAGGAAAATCAGCCACTGAACAACATACTATTCGGAAAATGTTGATTGACGTCAACATTTTTATAGGATAAATAAATATATAATATTTGATAATATAAATTATATGTTTGTATTTATATGTTTATGTCTATTTTTTACATAAATCAGTGTTTCCAGCCTGTGGTCGTTTTTTTAAGCCATATATTTTCCACTATCGGCTGGCTAGGTTTGTCATAGTTCCGTATGTCTTACAATCTAACTTAAGACTAAGACAGGCACAACATCCTGTCCCTGTCCGTTAATTCATCACTGTGAAAGAGTAAACCCGTTTCACCAATACTCAATTTTTCGGCCGTCCCAGGAATTGTACACGGGACCCTTAGCTTATCAGCTATACAAGTTACTGACCGAGCTAAGGTGTCGGTTATATGTTAATTTATATACTCATGTTAAAACATATACGAATAAAGTAAATTATAAATAGTAAATTAATTTATATATGTAGATTAAAATGATTATCTCATTAATCCTTAGCCATTTTAATACTTGAATTGGAAATACATTGGTCACTTTAGATTAGAAGTTTATGACTCTAATTCTATCTGGTCACATTTAAGTGTATATAGTGTTATTTATATTGTAGTTTTTCCATCCCTTAGAAGTAATAAAGTGGGAGCATTTAATCCAAACCAACATTCTAACTACCCCCAAATAAAATTTCGTACGCTCCGCCTTTCCATTAATCTGTTTAGATGAGATAATCTTAGCCGTCAAATAAACTAAGCCAGTTATCATGTCACGTATTTATTACTCATTTGGAACAGAATTATATATTCTTTGCTAATGTGAAGATATCAATTTTTTTTCACCATTCTGTTATTAGGGGGTGGAGTCTTATATAATGTCTGTAATATCTACTAAACAAATTAAGTAGCTTCATTGTCTATTTAATGTTATAAAAAGTCATGTGTGGAGGTGTAGCATACCGCGCGGGCGTTTAGCCAACAAGTTGCTACCTTTCAATCTCGACGGAGGGTACCTGCTATTAGATTTACACTTTGTTAATAAGGTATAATAGAAGACAAGAACCTAAAATAAATGGAATGTTTCAACGCACTTAGTCTAATTGCTCGCGCCTTTATCTAAATTACACTTCTAACCATAAGATAATTATTTGAAAAGAAATAGTACACAATATTATAGAAACATTAAGGGTAATCTTTCTTCGACAGGGGCAATTTCGTATTTCACATTAGGTATATTTTTTATTTTTTTAAAAGAAGTTTTACTTGCACTTTCTCAACAAACTGATTACATCAGAACACGAGAATTTCTATTGCGAAAACGAAAGTGCTTACCATTTTGTAGGAAAGGATATTATTCAATACCTTCCATTGTTCTTTGATATGCCACATTCGACATGGGACTGACGGTTCTACTTCACTTCCAAAGGATGTTGTGCTACGGATTTGATTTTTATCGCTCAGTAAAAATCCTTAGACTCCAGCTGGATTTAAACCCACTAACATTAGCTCCTGAGAAGAGCACTTTATTTCAAGATCACCAGATTTCAAGCTGTTTCCTGTGTTTTTTTTTTAATCTTTCGTAATAGTAGTAGAGCTATTTGTTTCCATACCATTGCCAGGTTATCTGGATTTAGGAAAATCAGCCATTGAAGGACATACTATTCGGAAAATGTAGATTGACGTCAACATTTTTATTGGATAAATAAATAAATAATATATGATAATATAAATCTATATGTTTGTATTTATATGTTTATGTCTATTTCTTACATCCATCAGTGTTTCCAGCATGTGGTCGTTTTTTTAAGCCATATATTTTCCATTATCGGCTTGTCATAATTCCGTATGTCTTATAATCTAACTTAAGACTAAAACAGGTACAGCATCCAGTCCCTGTCCGTTAATTCATCACTGTGAAAGAGTAAAGCCGCATCTCACCAATACTCAATTTTTCGGCCACTCCGGCAAACGTACACGTGATTCTTAGCTAATTTGCTATACAAGCTACCGACCGAGCTAAAGTGTCGGCTATATATTTATGTATACAATTATGTTAAAAATATATGAATAAAGTAAATTATAAATAGTAAATTAATGTATATTTATTAATTAAAATGAATATCTCATTAAACATTAGTCTTTATAAATACTTGAATTTTAAATACGTTGGTTAATTTAGATTGGAAGTTCATTGTTCTAATTCTATCTGGGGGCATTTAAGGATAAACAATGTTATCTATATTGTAATTTTTCCATCCCTCAGCAGTTATAAAGTGGGAGCATTTAATCAAGCCAGCTTCCTATTTCCCCCCCAAATTAATATTTCGTATGCTCCAACTTTCCAAAAATCTGTTTAGATAAGATACTCTTAGCCGTCAAATAAACTAAACCAGTTATCATGTCACATATTATTATTCATTTGGTACAAAATTAGAAATTTTTCATTAATGTGAAGAGAATTATTTTTATTGCCATTCTGTTATTAGGGGAGCGAGTCTTATATAATGTCTGGAATATCTACTACCCGAATTATGTATCAAAACATTTTAAATAGCTTCATTATCAATTTAATGTTATAAAACCTCTTGACAAATCCTGTTGGGAGGGCTCAACAAGGTGAACCTCGGTGGTCTTGCTTTAAAGTGCTTACCTATTTATCCGATATTCAGGGGTTCAAACCCAACCGGGGTCGACGGATTTTTACTTTAAGATAAATATCAGTTGCAAATCTTCCTTTTGTCCCATGTCGATTGTGGCATGTAAAAGAACCCTGGAGAGTATGTAAAAAAAACTTTCCCGGCAAAATTAGAAGACCTATTTTGACTCGCTCATAGAAATTTTTGTGTGCTTTTATAATCAGTCAGTTCAAAAAGTGCACGGAAATTATCTCAAATAAATAAAAAAAAAAGGAAAAATAATTCACCTAGAGCTTATGCAGGCACTCACCCCCATTTGTACACTCTCCGCAAAAAAAAGTCACATAGGAAATGGTTATTTTTGTACACTCCATTAAATAAGAGCTAGTAAAACCTAAAGTCTAGTTTGGAGAAATATCACTGATCATAAATTATTTACCACCTTTTTGAACCTTTACTTAAATTATTCACATCCTCATATTATGTCTTTAAATTGATTATTATTATTATTATTAT
>CABFWB010008754.1:4519-16210 GCA_902151455.1 Timema bartmani
GGTATATCCACCAAGTAGGATTCTCGCTTGCCTAAGTCACAGTTTTTGTAGTTGTGCCTAAAACCCAGCTTATGTTCTGATGTTTTGTAATTTTTGTTCAAATCTACAGCCCAAGATCTTTTTCATTTAGAGATTAGACCCCTCAACGACTTTCTTAATGACATCTAAATACTCCTCCCCGATTAACACATATTATGTATTTATAACATGCTTATCACTTACTTCGGTGGCCGCATGGTCTAAGAGAATACTATATCAGTAGACTAGACTGCTGATGACAGGGAGATCGAGGTTCGAATCTCGGTCAGGTGTACTGAGAGTGGTTTCGCCTAAATGGTTTTCCCACGCAAATGCTGGTACACTTCCTAATAATATAACCTCCCTAATCTCTAAAATCATTAGTGTAATTGGTATATAATATAAGTGTCTAACCCGAACGGGTAGTAAGACGTGGTTTAAAAAGAAACATATTTATCACTTCAAAGAGAAGGAAATAAAACTTAAAAGTATAAAATATAAAGACACTATACAAAAAGTATGAAAATTGAATGACATTGAAAACTATGTTTCCTAGAGTCTATTCGCCATAAGAGTGGTGGTAGCTGACAGCTACACCCAATATCACCTCTGGGGTGACTGCAGGTCTTATGGAGAAAATCTTTATCTTAGCTCTCTCTCAGTTAAGGTGGGATGGAAGGGTCCGCGAGAAAAGGCCAGTGTTTTTTCAGTTTTTATGGTAAAACACCTTTTTTTTTGTTTCCAAAATGAATAACCAATTGCTCCACAACGAACATAGAATTTAATTTTCTTCACAAGGTGACCTGAAATTTCTTGAATATCTGTCAAAGATGTGGTGGAATTTAACGACAGCTTTTTCTCTTTATTTATAAAGTTTGTTAGATAGTGCCGCTATGCTCATGAGAGATATTTAGGAAATGTTGACATCACCATGTGAAGAAGATTAAACTCTATGTTTTTGTACTGGAGCAATATTTTATTTATTTTGTCCAAAAAAAAGTTTTGCCATAAAAACTGAAAAAAAAACACGGGTTTTTTCTCGAACTCCCTTCCATCGTACCTTAACTGTTGCCAAATTTCCTCGCTTTCAGCTCTGTCTAAATATGTGGGTTGGGGTAAGAAGGAGCTACTGGCAACATCGACTAACCAGCGTTGCGAAACTTGTCTTATGTTTGAGGGGAGATTGACCACACGGAAACGAGAGAATGGCAACGCTGTTTCTTCGTTAGTAACCATGCAATTCCCTTAGAGATGATGTTTGGTGTAGCAGAAGATGTAAGAACGGTTAAAAGAAAAAAACAACAATTAAAGACAAATTGTTAGCTGTGAAAGTTTTGACTGCTAAAAGTGATAACTCAACACATCATCTTGCAAATAATATATTTTGGCGAATGGATACATGAAAGTAGATCTAATAACTCGCTATATCTCTCACCTACCTACACTCCTGGGGTTTAGTTCAGCGTTTAGCTATAACGACAGAAAAACACACTATAACAAGAGTTCTAATGTTTAATTTGGATTATTTAACGTGTACTTTCAATTTCCAGCACTTAATATCAACACACGATTTACAAACTATCTCGATTCTCTAACAGAACCAACAACCATTCCTCCAGCCGTTGACACATATCACTGTGAAAAACGAAACCCCAATTCCAACAATTATAAATGTTTCTATCATACTGAGAATAAAACTTTGGATTCTCTAATCTGTAAAAAGAAAAATATGGCCTACCAACTCAGCTAAACTGTTAAACTAAATTAATAATAAATAAATGGTACGGATTCATCGCACGAACTTTCTTTATCTTTATCTTAAAATAGAGACATTTGACTAAAAACTCGTAGAATTTGTTAAATGAAATAATATACATTGTTGCAGAAACACTTTAACAAAGGGCATAAAATAATATACACTGTTACAGAAACACTGAGAAAATAGTAAACTCTCTGTTCACCAAAGAGCATAACCATAATTTTCAATTGTCAAAGACCTCCATAAAAAATACATTACCTTATGGGTCATAAGCTATTGGTTTTATAAAAATATATTTCAAATAAAAGATTTTAATTTTTATGCTACTACAACTTTACAACGGAAAGCTATTTCGTTTCACAAATGCAACGAGTTTTTAGTAAATGTCTGTACCATTTATTTTAACTTCATGGAGAGCAAATAATTTTAAGACACTCACCTGTAATAGTTTTCGATATCTTCCAGAGTTTTACCTTCCGTCTCTTTCAACTCCACGAAGAGATAGATGAACGCTATCAAGGTCAGACCACCATAAAGCCAAAACAATCCGTGCAAGTGAAGACTCTCTTTTAGATTGATGAATGTCTTGGAGAACATGAAGGCCATTAAGTAACAGAAAGCTGCCGATAATCCGGTCGCAAGACTCCGAGTACTGAGGAAATAAATCATGTGAACATACGGCAGACACATTACGAAATATAAAATAAATACAATGAAAGATAAAATGTATAAATAATTTGGTAAACCCTGATTTTTAGAGTAATCCCATTGTTCGACCACCAACATTTTATTTTTAGTACTGCGTCTTACTACCCATTCGGGCTATACGCTTATGTATTAATTACGCTAATGGTTTTAGGAATAGGGAAGGTTATATGTATTGGGAAGTGTACCCACATTTACATGGAGGGAGAGTGGGAAACCATTTTGAAAAAAAAAACCTCAGTACACCCGACTATCCAACACCTCAGCTCAGTTGGTAGCATGTCTTTCTACTGAGCTAAGGGTCCTGGGTTTGATTACTGGCATGGCCGAAATATTTATCATTGGTGAAATGTGGGTTTACCCTTTAACAGTGATGAATTAACAGCCGGGGGACTGGATTTTGTGCCTGTCCTAGTCTTAGGTTAGATTATAAGGCACCTGAAGCTACGACAGGCCTAGCAAGTCGGTAGTGGAAAATATATGGCTTGGATAAAAAACTGCCACAGGCTGGAAACAGTAATGGATGTAAAGTACAACCTACTGAGATTCGAACCTTGATCTCCCCGTCATCAGTAGTTGAGTAGCGCGCTAGACCACGCGACCACCAAAGCGAGTAACATTGATTAAAAGTCATTAAAATTTTGAATAGTAAGAACTAGTTTAATTTGATTTATTAATTATAAAGTACATCTAAAAGTTTATCGAAATCTTTCAATAACACTTCCATATGGATTACTGTATAATTATTTATCCTTACAATATTAATAAAACGGAGTAAGAATATAAGTACAACTGTAATTATTTTATTCACGTCATTATGGCAACCTATGTTTCCACTTTTCAAATAACGGACTTACTACGAAAATCAGACTGTACAAATATTCATGAACATTTTTATTTCCTATTTTATATGAAAATATGCTTCCATGGACGTTCGTTCCTCACTACAACTCGGCAGGAAGATTCCTACGGGACATTTTCGTGACAGTTTAAATAAGATATATTAAAAATAACTACTTCAAACTCAAAAAAATAAATCTGTGACATTGTAAGACTATATTTAGAATTATTTAAGAAATTATGTATTTTATTTCAATGTTTTATTTTTAAAACTCGACAGATAAAAACGTAAACTCATTAACATGGGAAATCCTATCTCGACTTACCGTGACGTCACAGATATGCAAATACCTTAAAGCGGCCGCTTCTGTCATCGGCAAAGTACCAACCGCCGTAAGGCCACAGGGCTTAAAATACAAGGGCCTGTGTCGTTTTATGGAACTACTTCTCTATTCTGTATAGGATTATATTCCCTTTAGCCCTTCACCTACAACCATCCTTTGTCATGTCAATAAGAAAAAAAAAAGGCGAAAGAAAACTACGAAACTTCTTATCTCAAGGCAAAGAGGAAAAGATCGCTACTAGTTCTCGAATATCTTAAAATCTTCTGTTGTGAGCCAATCAAAAATTACCACTAAAGCCCGTTTTCGTTGAGTCTAGTCCAATAGCTCCAGATATGATTAAAAAGTCGTTTAAAATGAGCTAATGTCACATTTTCACACATTTTTTCTATTAATAAAACTAAAAATATTGGGTTATTTAATAGCCCTGTTGGGATATCTCTACTTTATTTTCTCACAGACCATATTTTGAAATAACATATCGCAGGATTAAATATTGCGTTAGAGCTGAACATCTGCGCGGCAATTTCTCGCTTACCGAGGCGTCTCCCCTAATATATGTTCAAATCTGTGGAAACTATTTTTTTTTTTAATTAGGGTAGCAGAGAAAGGTCCATGCTACTCACGAGAAGGGGAAGACTTCGCTGAGCAACATCCAAGGAATGGGCATGGCGCCGAAACTGTGGGTAAAAGACAGAGCGACAAACAACGCCATCGGTATCCAACTGGAGGAGGCGCCGTTGTCGGTGAATATGCTCGGACCTTCGCTACCGGCGTCGGGGAGGACGGCGTAGGCGTACACCCCTAGGAGGATCGACGCCGCAGCCGAACCTCCAACGGATACCAGTGATAAGGGTCGTTTACCGACCCAGAACACCGACACCATGCAGAGGAGGCATCCGAAGAAACCTATCAAAGCCGACACAACCTGGGATAAAAATAAAGAGAATAATAATTAACGCTTCAAAGAGAAGTTGGGACCGACCTCGGTGGCCTTGTGATCGAATGCGCTACTCTAGCAGTAGATTAGACTTCCGGTGAGACCGAGGTTCAAATCTCTGTCGGAAGTACCGAGTTCCCCCCCCTCAAAATAGTTTCCCACTCTCCCCCTACGCAAATGTGGGTACATTTCCTCTAAATATAACCTACATGATACCTAAAACCATTAGAGTAATTAATACATAAATCCCCTTCCAGACTTATTATTATTATTATTATTATTATTATTATTATTATTATTATTATTAGCAGCACCGCGTCTTACTACCCATTCGGGTTATACGCACTTACGCTAATGTGTAGTGGTAGGGTGATTGTGAGATGAAATGGAGGACCTACAGTTTAACGTGGAATCCGAACCACTGTGGAGGCCTGGCATTCCACACATTCACAAGTTGTGATTAATACAAGTNAACAATGAACAAGAATATTTCCACGAACATGTTCGTTGTTCTGTTCGTTGTGGCCGGAGTGTTCAGACTTGAACAGAGCATGTTCGCAACGTGTTCCCATAGTTGGTAATTAAATATTCATTCCCATATAGCTCAGTTGTGCTCCATTATCGGTGGTTCGATGAGTAGCAGTGTGCAAGTAACAGCGGTAGCATACGTATTTATTCATTACTACCAAAGCAAAAAAAAAGACACAAATCTCACCGTTGGTGGATGACAAGATTATAACAAAGTATTAACTCAACACACACACGTAATAAATACACTCACCAAAAGATATATGTAGACTTACTTACAAACAACAAAACACACGTGTGACCTCGCTGCTGTCTAGCCGACGATCGTATGTTTAGGGGAAATGTTCGCGGAGGCGTCCAAACTAGAACACAGGACCGAACACGAACATCGTTTGAGGCGACGGGCAAAAAAAAAAAACTCGACAACTGGTGGATCGGTGCCGAACAGAACAACGAACACATTTGGTTACGATGTTCTATTCGGAAAACCGTCCACACTTATCGCGAACACGGTCGTGTTCGTTGTGCTGTTCTAGTCCGGACAGGGTGCGTATAACCAGAAAGGGTTGTAAAACCTGGGGCCGACTGAGAAAATAGGAGGTGGAAGGAAACGCTAATTAGAGAAGTTTTGTTGTTGTTGCATTTCTTATGAAAAAAATACCTTTTAGTTCAAAACAGATCAAAGATATATTATAGTATATCTCTACATTTCTTAAGTATCTGTGATGAGCGTGAATGTGTGCAACTTGTTACCTTCCCTCTCTTTCTATTTTGCCCATTGGTGTATAAGTGTGATTGTTCTTATAAGAGTGCTTCGGTTTTAAAGATGCGTTCCAATCTGCGATGAAGCGTAGAAATCACCAAATATACAACGTCTTTAAAAGTTTTTCTACTCGTTTAGTTACTTGAGATGATCAGGCGGACAGACAGGGTGACAAATGAAATAGTCCTAAGAAGAGTGGGTGATAAGAGAAACATTTTTAATGTGATTCTTCGGCGCAAAGCAAACTGGATGGGACACATCCTTAGGAGGAACTGTCTTCTACACGACCTCATAGAAGGAAAGGTTGAAGGAAAGAGGAGCTTAGGAATAAGGAGGATTCGAATATTGGATTACTTGAAGGAAAGAAGAAAATTCTGAGAGATGAAGTAAGGAGGTAGAGGACCGGGTGCATTGGCGGTATAAGTTCACTGACAAAAGTAATGGACCTGTCGTAAGACAGAGCACGTAATAAAAAAATTAATTACTCACCGTCGCCCAGTTGGCGTCTATGGGTACCCCAAACTCGTTAAACACCTGCACCATATACGCCCGCGTCCCTGTTATACCGTTGGCGTTGGAAGCGAAGAAGAACACGTTGATCAGAATGAAAGGTCTCATTGTTGTCATCTTGATCATCTGTCTTAGCTTGTACTTCAGCGAGAAATCCTTTGTCCCCCTCTCGGGATCATGTGTGTCCTATAATCACAAGCATGGCGAATTGCTTATGAGTTAGTCCTCTTGTCAACATGGGAATATTTAGAGGATAATAACTATAGTAATATTGCGCGTCTGGACTACATCCCTCGTAACCCACTAGTGGAAAGATTAGCCAGTACTAATGTACCGTTGCTCAAGGGACGCCAGAATGTACTAATCGTACATCCTTTCCGTGGAGGCTCTTTCCATGTCCCGATGAGATGATAAGACGGTGATAGTAAGTATGATGGTGTGGAACAAATATAATCACACTTAAATTAAGCCTAGCTGACCCGCCTCGGTGGCGTAGTTGGCTAACGCGCTAGTCGTGTTGAGCTCATCCGCCGAAGACGGGGAGATCGAGGTTCGAATCTCGGTCGGGTGAACTGGGGGTGGTTTTTCCTAAATGGTTTTCCACCCTCACTCCACGCAAATGCGGGTTCACTTCCTTTAAATTCAACCCTCCCAATTCCTAATCCATTAGCGTAATTAGTACTTAAGCGTATAACCCGAACGGGTAGTAAGACGCGGTGCTAAGTATAAGCCTAGCTAACCAAACCCCGGTGACCGTTTGGGTAACTCCCCTTTCGGGAAAAACACCCAAGGCGCCAGCCGGGAATCGAACCTCGAACCCTTAGGCTCGTAGCCAGGTTCACTGACCACTACACCATGGGGCCGGTTAATAATACAGTGATGAGGATTCACATATTTTCCATCACTAACATTTAGCAGTAAAGTAAAAGCTAATTCAATATTTCGCACCCTCTGCCAATCCGCTACTGAATTTTTCTCTTTCGCTTCCGTTAGTTTTTCTTCCTGCGTCCCGTTTTGTTTCAGCTTGAGTTCCTCGTCTGAGCCGACGAACCCTCGGTTGACGTGACTCACGAGCTCGGGGCTAGACCCTCGTCCCTTGACCCTACAAGTTCTCTCGTCGTTGTATCGCAGGAGCTCCGACAGTTCTTCTTGCACAGCGGCGGGTTTCACCCAGCCTCTGAGCCAACACAAGGACCTCTCAGCGTCGATAACTCGTCCCTGCGACACCAGCCAGATGGGACTCTCCGGGACCTGCAATATTACGTAATAAAGAGCATGGGAGAGGGGATCCCTAATGTCTGCACGGGGTTACATGATGGGGAGGGGGATGAGCACATCACAGTGAGACGTAACACACATCTTATACTTCAATTATAATGTTGAAAAAATAATATTATTTTTCGTGTTTCACCGTTAGTCCGATTCTGATTAGTATTCAATCTGAGTCCTTCTCACAAAACCTCTTGTTGTGAACGTAATAGAGGTCGGAGAGGAGGGCAAAATGTCTACATGGTGAGGGGGTAATTAAAAAGGTGGATGTCTCCTTACCCTGAAAAGTAGCACCCTGATGGTAAAGCAGCTTTCACATCAGATGTTGCAATAAACACACAATATTTTTGATTAAAACTTACAGCATGTGACATGTGACATGAACATTTCAGATAGAATGGCACATAGTACACATCTCCTCCATCAAATATGTCATGAAATAATCCTTCCACATGTAAACCTAAATTTCAGGATATCTTTCGACAGATACATACACAATAAATGTTAAATTGTTGGTCGTCCCACATGGTGTACTGAACTGTCGGGCATTTCCGTCACAGATTGACCGAATCAGCAACAACTAAACACTCTCTGCACGTCAAACATGGAAAACCGAACCAGTCAACCCAAAAACGACGTTACACATGGCACATGCTGCATACAGCAACTTATTATGCTCCTCTCAGTTTGAAAAGTATCATCACCTGTGTTCAGTCACTGATAGTGAGTGCATGTGTCATGTTGTAATGCTTCATGTGCCATGAATCTGTTTCATTCGGTTTGAACGCTGACTTACACTATTGCGCAGCTTATAGAATACATCCAATATCTTTGCTGAGGGAACTGCAGGTCTTATGGAGAAAAGCTTTATCTTCGCTCTCTCTCGGTCAACTGTTGCCAAATCTTCTCGCTCTCAGTTATGTCTAACGGTGGTGTGCTGTGGTAAGAAGGAGCTACTGGCAACCTCGACTAAACAGTACTGCAAAACTTGACTTATATTTTAGGGGTGATTGACCACACAAAAACAAGAGAATGATAACGCTGTTTGCCAATAGTAACCATGCAGTTCCCTCAACGATAATATCCAGTGTAGTACCACACAGTGATTTGTTAAGGTAAGAAAGCTGCCTATTAGGTTAAACGAACTCCAACAGTTGGAAACATTATCACCAAATGTTATTATTAACAGGTGTTCTGTCTTTCGACAGGTCCATTGTCTTGTCCAAATTGAGTCCTTCAGCATGTCTTATCAGCAAAATTCTGTTTCAAAATCTTAACACTAAATCTTGTTTCCTAGTTTGAGGTCATGATCAGTTGCATTCGTTGTCTACCTGGTCCCATTTTCCCTTCCACTTTGTCTTTTACGACATCAGCCAACGAGCCATTTCTTCTCCATCCAGTTGGCCTTTCTGCCTATAACCTGCAGAATGGTTCTTTTTTAATCTAGTCTACTTAGAACCTATTCATTGGTTAGCCGATATTTGGATGAGTTGTTCTTGCTCTCGAATATTATAAACCAGAAGGAAGCGCTCATTACTGGATGTGTTGTAGCACACTTTGTCCTGGAATATAACGCCCTAGAAGGAAGCAATCATTACTGGATGTGTTGTAGTATATCTTGTCCTGGAATATAACGCCCCAGAAAGATGCGATCATTACTGGATATGTTGTAGCGCATCTTGTCTTGGAATATAACGCCCCAGAAAGATGCAATCATTACTGGATGTGTTGTAGCACACTTTGTCCTGGAATATAACGTCCCAGAGAGATGCAATCATTACTGGATGTGTTGTAGCGCATCTTGTCTTGGAATATAACGCCCTAGAAGGAAGCAATCATTACTGGATGTGTTGTAGTATATCTTGTCCTGGAATATAACGCCCCAGAAAGATGCAATCATTACTGGATATGTTGTAGCGCATCTTGTCTTGGAATATAACGCCCCAAAAAGATGCAATCATTACTGGATGTGTTGTAGCGCATCTTGTCTTGGAATATAACACCCCAGAAGGATGCAATCATTACTGGATGTGTTGTAGCGCATCTGGAATTTATCCTTCTTTGAGTAAACGCAATACACTGGTAGGTGTTGGATCCCTGAGTGATGGCCAGGATAGTGACAATGGATACCCAATACCTGCTCTTATCACTAGTTGAATTACCAGAGTGATGGCCAGGATAGTGATGAGGGGCACACCAGTGCTTATCGCAGCAGCCGTCTTCCAATCAGTGACACTACCGAACAGGAACTCCACGAAGAAACCAATCTGGATGCAGATCTCTACATGAAATAAAATATGTTACAATCATTTCGGAACCAACTAAATTCAAAGTGAAATTAATGTGTTTATTTTGTGGGTGGCTTCTTTTATACCAATTTTTGGGGGTATTTCCCACATGTGGTTTCATCATTCTTTTTCAAATCTAATGCGGGTGCACTTTTTATATATTACATTCGTCATTTATATCCGTTAATATCCAGAAATATACTGTTTGCGTAAATATATCAATCCAGTGAAACATTTTAAAGTTGTCGGGAGTGGATGTAGGAAACGCGAGAAAATGTCAGGGTTTTTGCAGTTTTTATGGCAAAACTTTATTTTGGCCTAAATAAATAAAATATTGCTCCAGTAGAAACATGTAGTTTAATTTTCTTCACATGGTGATATCAACAGTTGTTGAATATCTGTTACGAGCATAGCGGCATTAGATGAGAAACTTTTTAAATGAAGAGAAAAAGTTGTTATTAAATTCCAGGACACCCTTGACGGATATTCAACAACTGTTTATATCACCTTGTGAAGAAAGTTACACTCTTTGTTTGTACCGAAACAAGATTTGATTTATTTTGATAAAAAAAAATTGTTTTGCTATAGAAACTTCAAAAATACTTGCCTTTACTCGCATCCCCCACATCCACACCTTAGGAAGTGGTTTTTTGTGTTATTTTAAAATACGGCTCACGCCAAAATAGAAGCGAAAGATATCTACATCAACATCAACTGTTTCCAGCCTGTGGCTGGGTCATTTTAGTGAAAATGCCTTCCTCT
Organism: Timema bartmani; assembly: GCA_902151455.1. Taxonomy (NCBI): domain Eukaryota; kingdom Metazoa; phylum Arthropoda; class Insecta; order Phasmatodea; family Timematidae; genus Timema; species Timema bartmani. The sequence goes on from CABFWB010008754.1 coordinate 15,243, forward strand.
TGCTCTGTCATTCCACCATTCTTCCTCCTTTAATCGCTTCCATTATTCTCCTATCACTTGCACTCTCTCTGTTATCTGCTTCTCCCATCTCTTTCTTGGCCTCCCTTGAGGTATTTTCCTAATTAGTTCATTTCCATAATTTCTCTTTGGCATAATATCAACTTGTATCTACAACACTTATCTCTCCGACACAAACCACACAAACCACTCATCTAGCCACACAAACCACTCATATAACCACATAAACCAATCATATAACCACATAAACCAATCATCTAACCACACAAACCACTCATCTAACCACACAAACCACTCATCTAACCACACAAACCAATCATATAACCACACAAACAACTCATATAACCACATAAACCAATCATCTAGCCACACAAACCAATCATATAACCTCACAAACCACTCATATAACCACATAAACCAATCATATAACCACACAAACCACTCATATATCCACATAAACCAATCATATAACCACACGAACCACTCATATAACCACACAAACCACTCATATAACCACATAAACCAATCATATAACCACACAAACCAATCATCTAGCCACACAAACCAATCATATAACCACACAAACCAATCATATAACCACACAAACCACTCATCTAACCACAAGAACCACTTATATAACCACATAAACCAATCATATAACCACACAAACCAATCATCTAGCCACACAAACCAATCATCTAGCCACACAAACCAATCATCTAGCCACACAAACCACTCATCTAACCACACAAACCACTCATCTAACCACACAAACCACTCATATAACCACATAAACCAATCATATCACCAAATAAACCAATCATCTAACCACACAAACCACTCATCTAACCACACGAACCACTCATATAACCACACAAACCACTCATATAACCACATAAACCAATCATATAACCACATAAACCAATCATCTAACCACACAAACCACTCAT
>CABFWB010008755.1:5347-16207 GCA_902151455.1 Timema bartmani
CCCCCCCCCCCCTTGACTACGGCCTTGGATTTGGTTACTTTCACCCGTGAATAATTTTTTGTAAGAAAACTGAACAAAGTTACTTTATAGATTCCCAGAACGGGTACACCAACTAGGTTTGTCTGCGCATTCGAGTTTTCGTGGAGCTTGCCTTTTTTTGAGGGTAGTACAGGTGATAAGAATACCAAATAATCCATTTCTATAATGTGTCTGTCTGTCTGTTTGTTGCCAGTAAACTCAAAGTATTCATCATACTGAGATGACTTATATTGTACTCTTTGTTTTTTTAGAATACAGGGTTAGCTATAAAACATCACCATATCTTATCAGCGAGTGAAGCAGTATCGAAAAAAACACCCAAGCGCAAGCAGTGAACACTCGTCGCGGATGGTATTGCGGGTACATAAGATGGCACGTGATATGAGTAGGGGGTGAGGAGGGTGTAGGGATGAAGTGAGTATTTCTGCGTGAGTCTACGTACGCACTTAAAAAACTGCTCTCGACTAAGTTTCATTATTTTCCAACATTTCAAGTTGTCAAATGTGTTGATGCAGACCGATTGTTTAATTCGAGGTAAGCAGCGGACAAAGGCTAGTGATTAGTAAGAATCACAAACCTAGGAGGTACTCGTACCACAGTTTGGGAAGTAAAACAATGAATTCTAAAATATACCTTTTTAAGTTCAAGCAGTAGATTCTACACGATTTAATTTATATTAAAATTATCAACGAAAATGAGGCTATCCGCATTTTGTATTTCACGTTAGATGAACTGCTAATCAATCGTATACCGTCTGCTCCGCCTTGTCAAGCCCACGTTTAGTCCAAACCAGATTCTCCAGAGGCCTGACGCCTCAACGCTCTAGCCAACGGTCGAGGATCCAAGCGACTATGTTATTTTAAAGAGCACAAAATAATCAGTTGGTAATAATATTATTAATAATATTGCGTGTCTGGGCTACATCACTTTTAGTTCAGTTTATGAAAAGATTATCCAGTACTAATGTACCGTTGTCTGAATGTACTAATCGTACATCCTTTCCGTGGAGACTCTTTCTATGTCACCATGAAATAAGGTGATGGTGATAGTGAGTATGAGGGAGATAGTGATTATGAGGGGGATAGTGAAGATACTAAGGCATTTATCTCCAGTCATTACCAAAACAATCTTAATCCTTTAATATTTCAAAAAGACCAAACATCCTCCACGAATAAATGTCGCTTTGTCCCCCATCGTCACCGCGGAATATGTCAAGTAAACATTCAAATGCGAATGTGCTGCACACATTTCTGTCATCATATCTTGGTGTTTTCTTTTCCCTTTAACTCCCATAATACCTCGCGCGAACCGGGAGCTGAGTTGGGCCTGCTATGATGAACGCTCTTAATTTGTTATTTTTTAATCCATGTGTATCATAAACTGATGCGTTATTACTGTCCACGAGACCCGTCTTGATGGATGAATCAAATTCAATCAAGTGAAAAATGTTAGTCTTGACACTGGAATCGAACCCAAGACTTTTGACTTTACACACCAACAACTAGTGAAATATGGACTTGAAAACGAGAAAAACTACGGTGGTTCAGTGGCACTCAAAGCCAGAGGTTTCGGGTTTGATTCCTGTATCCAGACTGTAATTTTTCATTAAACCTAGTTTTATATCATTGTTCGATTGTGTAAATTATTCCCGCACAATATAATATTCCTGCCGACAAAGCTGGCTGCCTTATCTTTGTTTGAATTCGATCCTGACATAGAGAGTTATTCCTATACTTTGGCTTTGCTTGAAATCAGTACTGGTTCTGAAACTCCCTCTTATATTTTATTTTATTATAAGTTTGGTCTTGATGCTAACAGTGAGTCCATCCTCATTAAAGAAGTAATTCCTTTTCTTTGATTTTATTAATTAGGTCCTGATTCTGGGAATCGTGTCTATATTTTTAAGTTTGGCAGGATTCGAAACTTATTTTGAGAATACTTTACTTTGACTTGGCCTGAATTATGTTTTTATTATAGGAGTCATTCCTGTTTTTTGACATTGCTGGAATAAGGTGTTTTTCTGAAAGTAACTTCTGTTCGTTGACTTTGGTTGATAAGGTGTTTTTCTGAAAGTGACTCCTGTTCGTTGACTTTGGTTGATAAGTTGTTATTCTGAAAGTGACTCCTGTTCGTTGACTTTGGTTGATAAGTTGTTTTTCTGAAAGTGACTCCTGTTCGTTGACATTGGTTGATAAGGTGTTATTCTGAAAGTAACTCCTGTTCGTTGACTTTGGTTGATAAGGTGTTATTCTGAAAGTGACTCCTGTTCGTTGACTTTGGTTGATAAGGTGTTTTTCTGAAAGTAACTTCTGTTCTTTGACATTGGTTGATAAGGTGTTATTCTGAAAGTAACTCCTGTTCGTTGACTTTGGTTGATAAGGTGTTTTTCTGAAAGTGACTCCTGTTCGTTGACTTTGGTTGATAAGGTGTTATTCTGAAAGTAACTCCTGTTCGTTGACTTTGGTTGATAAGGTGTTATTCTGAAAGTAACTTCACTATTGCAACCAAACTAAAGTATCCAGAAGCTCGCCGGCAAGGTTTGTTGTACAATGTTGCAATCCAGGATTCAAACCATCACGCGTGCACCACACGATATCACGGAAGAAAGCTAGTAATGAGTTTTCCACCAGTGCATGACCAAATTCACTGCGCAAGCGCAGCATGCCTTCCCATTCCCGACACATCATTACCTTTCATAATCATACTGCGTCTTTTCATATGCAAATTTCGGGAAGTTCATAATTATAACGTACCAGAAATGTGAGAAAAGTGGACGGATAATGCGTGGCGGAAGGATATGTAAAGTAACAAGATAATTTGCAATTATTACACATATTATTAGGGTAAAATTCGTAATTTTCTTTTAAAGTAGTATAATTGCTTCCCGTTACGTTGATATTCTTTATTCGTGGTATTACGTTGTATAACTTTTGGCAAGTACACTCGTTCAATCGGCGGAGTGTTAATGCACTATCGACATTATAACCTCAAACTACTTGTTGGCTACTTATTAAGTAAATACATTTAGACAGATAATTTTCAAACAAATATAATAGGCATATATTGAATGTTTAAAATGAATGACAGTAAAGTGTGAATATGTTTAAGTCCTTTATACCAATGAATTTTGTAATTTATTTAATTTATATATAGTTCTAAGTATACATAAATGAGAATCCCTATTTTATAACCAACCTGTTTTATATAAATATATATTTTTAGATTTTTTTTTTCTTTCTAAATTGCATAGCAATTTTTTGTTGTGAATTTAAAAATAAACTTGTATTTTCTCTAAATTACTTCAATATCTTCTAAATATTTAAAATATTTAAACCAAAATATAGGGCTTTGCACAAATTACATTAAAATTACTATAAAATATTAATCAAGCAAAACAAGAACACGTTCCAACTGGTGGGTTATTACCCTACAATTTCGGTCTAATGCGGGCGCACTTTGATGTCCCGAAGCCTCAAACCAAGAGCCCATTGACAGCTTTTTCCTGTGTCATTGTTACGCGTGTTAAGTTTGGGGAGCTAGCTACAACATTTCAAGTAATTGGTGTGGGTGGTTTCAGCACTTTATTTCAGCTGGAAGTTCTAGAAAAACTCTGGACAGCTAGATACTTAATAGCTTTTATAATATAGATTTTATTGGAATATATTCTTCCTTGGGATTATCTAGTTCAGGGGTCTTCAAACTGCATCCCGTGGGTCACTTGTGGCCCACGATAACATTTTGTACAGCCCGCTGGCTCATGAAAAATATAAAATTATTTCAAGAGAAAAAAAATGACAACTACAAATATGCTATATATATTTTACATAATCAACTAATAAAAAAATACATTTTTTACTTACGTATTTTAAAATTTTTTATAAACAATTTTTCCTTTTTACTTGAAGAAAAGTATTACGTTTTTAATACAAATATACTTTTAATTGTCAAATGACAACTCTAGTAGAAAAGACAAATTGTACTACCTCCTGCTTTGAAACAATATAGAACATACTTTACGGTTAATCCTAATCCCTAGTGTGAGTATAAATGTATAAGAATGAGCTAATACGAACATTTTAATATTCATTCAATCCAAATATTATCAGTAGAGTATTACGGCCAACAAGAGACAGAAACTTGGGCCCTTGGCCATAAGAAGGTTGTACACCCCTGATCTAGTTTATAAGTTGTTGAATATCGGTATCGACAACAAGTCGTCTATCTATAATTATAAGAAAGTAATGTTTCTTGTGATAAATGCTTCATGTCTTGTGGTTTATAAGATGCTCGGTGAAGAATCTTCAACAAAAGAAGAACGTTTTGCAAACTGGCAAATGAATGCGGTACGTGTAAAGCTATACACAGAGTCTTTGTGAGGTTTGCGCTATTATAATAATTTTAATTGCACAGTTTCCGGCATCAGCAAATTTTAAGACTTTTACGTATAAACGACTTATCACACCATTTTGGGTAACCCGATTCGTTGGCCGCATGGTCTAAGGAGTTACTCTCGCAGTAGACTACACTGCCGATGACGGGTAGATCGAGGTTCGATTCTTGATCGGGTCTATTGAGGGTGTTCATTCCAAAATCGTTTTATATTCTCCCTCTACGCAAATGTGAGTACACCTCCTATACATATAATCTTCCTCTTTTATAAAACCATTAGCGTAATTAGTACAAATGTGTATAACCCAAACGGATAGTAAGATGCATTGCTAAAAAAAAGTAGTTTTTTTCCCTAGCACACTTTTCACGCCATATTTAATATCACATGACTCTAAGTAGCCTTTAACAGCTCTAATCCTGTCTTATAAATCTATATGATACATTATTTCCTTGGGCAACTAGCACTTGGGACCTCCTGATTATAGTGGTCTTTGAATATCTCTTACATTTTCTGTTAAGTTACCAATACAATTTCCACACATAGGCTAGTAGCACCTGGGACTTACTGAAGATGGTGGGTCTTTTTCAAATTTAATCTTTTATGATAAATCAATAATATAAGTCTTTACCTGGATTGATAGCACCGGAAGCTCCTGATTTTATATTACCCTGAACAACCCTTATCGTGTCTTAAAATTAATATTAGAACACCACTTATAGCTTTTAAATTAATAGTGAACTCCGAATCACTCCTATACTATCTGATTACTATTTAATTTGTTCTACCTCCTGGTCTACTCTAACACTTATAGTGAACTTCAAACAAATCCTAAATGCGGTTTATGTATAATTAGGTAAGTATTTTTAATTCATTGCCTATTTTAATTTACTGATAAATATGTTTTTTATCTTTGTTAGAGTTTATCTGACAAGCAAATTGTTCCATGTTACTTTGGAGAGGAGGGGAAGGAGTTGTACCTTGATGGGAAAAATAAGCTTTAAGCTCTAAATAGAACATTAAATCAAAATAAACAAAATTAAAAATAGGTGCTAAGCTTTTCAAAAGAAGTTTAATATTCAAGATTAGATAAATTATATAAAAAAATTAAATACATCTATATGTTAGCGCCACGGTCGAGAGCTTTGAGGAGTTATTCCTTTCAAGATCTTGTAAATAAGGTTTGAAACCTGGTGAAGATGGATTTGTAGTCTTCCTGTTGTGTTAAAATAAAAAGCTATGCTCTACTTAACACCGCGTCTTACTACCCGTCCGGGTTGTACGCTTAAATTCTAATTGCTCTAATGGGTTAGGAATGAGGAAGGTTGAATATAGAGGAAGGGAACCCACATTTGCGGGGAGAGAGAGAGTGGAAAACAGTTTAGGAAACACCCCCCCCCCCCCCCCTCTACCCCCCGTAAGTTNAACCTCAATCTCCCCGTCCTCAGGAGTCTAATTCAACACGAAACCAGCGCGTTAGCCAACTACGCCACTGAGGTGAGTGATATATTCTAGCTGTCAGTAGAGTTCCTGGTGTCATTTGATTCACCTGCGTCACGTGACCGGAACAGATGGAAGAGAGGTCTAAGGCGTTAGACTTGCATTGCACTCAGTCACTCCTGAGGAAGGTTGGGTTTTCTAATTTTACCTGAAGGGAACTAATATAGGTTGTCTGTATGGGACTTTCACTTTAGTTCCTCATTTCTATAAACACTAATGCGGGTGCATTTTTTCCATAAAATATAGTCTAATAATTTAATCTTCAACTAAGTTTTTTTTTCTAGTACCGCGTCTTACCATCCGTTCGGGTTATACGCTTATATACTAATTACGCTAATTGTTTTAGAGACTAGGACGGTTATATTTATAGGAAGTGTACCTAAATTTGCGTGGAGGGAGAATGTAAAACCATTTAGGGGAAAAAAACACCCTCATTACACCCAACCGAGATTCGAACCTCGATATCCTTGTCATCGGCAGTCTAGTCTACTGGCGAGAGTAGCGCGTTAAGCCTAACTACCCAGACTATGGTGACCAAGTGAAAAATTCCCCTTGGGGAAAAATACCAATGGTACCACCGGGAATTGATACCGGGACCCCTTTATTAGTAGCCAGGAAGGCTGTCCATTAAAAGAGGCTGTATTAGACCAGGTGTCGATCTTGTGGCAATTTACAATCGATCTTGTGGCAATTTACAATCGATCTTGTGGTAATTTACCATCTATCTTGTGGCAATTTACCATCTATCTTGTGGCAATTATACCATTTATCTTGTGGCAATTTACAATCGATCTTGTGGAAATTTACAATAGATCGTGTAAAAAAAACTACATCATCATTAAAATTCTATCTTTAAGTCTTTTAAACTCTCAAATATATCAACTACTGTCAAATAATATTTGAGTGTGACCAAAATTATCTTTACCGGCTATAATCGGTAATTTTATGAGAAATTTAAATAGTTTAATATAAAAATGTACATTTTATTTATTTCAATTTTTCCCTAGAAATGCGGATTAGTAAATATTTGAGTAAAGATTAAATTTAAAGGAATAAATATTAGATAAATAGAAAAAAAAAAGCAAAAGTAAAGAGGACAAACAAATTATGGGGGATCGCGGGACCTTTCCAAAGTTTTAAAAGTCGACCGGGGCCCCAAAAAAAGGGTGACAGATCTCCGTACTAGTTTATAGAAATGGTGTGACATGTAACCCTCTTCCTCTGCGAGGTTTGTTGCTACAATTACCGCGAGCAGCGCTGTATGACTGATATAGCAGTGATAATAGCACAAACTACACTCGGGCCCATTTAAAACATCAGGTAATACCTGTTAGGTCATTGTTTAGATATATTCTTCTTGTACGATACAAGTAGTCGCTAAACTTGTCACCTTGTCTTTTGGCGACTAGGGGGACAGAAACTATAACAGGAGGGGGAGGAGGGAATATTATGTAAGCCGCGTGTTTTTAGTTTTAGGCTCATTAATAGCCTGTGGGATTAAATATGTGTCTGGATCTAGTCATAACAATTATTAAATAATTACAATTATAACATCCAAAATATGTTAAATGTATTCAATTTTTTTGGGCTTTATATATTATATATAATATAGTATTCATATCATTGCGAATGACTGTTGGCGTTCACCCTCTTGCAGCTTCCAACATAATTGTACAACTCAAATTGTAGATTAATATTGACAAAATAAATCCGTCACGCACTTCTCGGACTAAATTACAAATCGTTTAAAACTGGTTTAGTCAAAATCGGACAAGAAACGACGAAGTATTGCCGGAAAAAAAAATTGTCTATCATTTTGTATTAGTATATACAGAATATAGGGCTAGTTCAGAAAGCTCTTCTTACATAGATAAATAAGTTGAGAGATAGTATCTAGACACGGGAACTGAACCCAGGGCCTTTTGCTTGGTGTGACAATGTTCTATCACTGAGCCATCTCGTGCTCAAGGGTATTCTTCGCTTGTTTTAAGACAGAGTCTGTGATGTACGCGTGGAAAACTTTTAGCTACACTTGAGAGATCAATAGTATTGTGAGCTATCAGATACCACTTGGCTTTATTTCACTTTTGTTCAGAAAGTGACCATTAGTTTTAGTATATAAAGGGAAAGCGAGACACATTTAGTTGTAAAGATTGTTTTTATACTATTTCCACGTAAATGTAACAAATTTCCAATGCAATAAAGTAATTTGTATAAGTATATTTTAACTATGTATATGAATTAAATAATATATACGCTTTTTCTTATTAATAATATAAATTAAGCCTATCCTTACAAACCTATCGGGATTTAAAATATCCAAGTTAAGATAATCACTGAAAAAATATATATCTTTGATGAATATATGTACACTCAATATCACTTCTGAGGGAACTGCTGGTCTTATGGAGAAAAGCTTTATTTCGCTCTCTCTCAGTTAACTGTTGCCAAATCTCCTCGCTCTCAGTTATGTCTGAAGGTGGTGTGCTGGGGTAGTAAGGAGCTACTGGCCAAATCTCCTCGCTCTCAGTTATGTCTGAAGGTGGTGTGCTGGGGTAGTAAGGAGCTACTGGCCAAATCTCCTCGCTCTCAGTTGTGTCTGAAGGTGGTGTGCTGGGGTAAGAAGGAGCTACTGGCAACATATACTAACCAGCGTTGCCAAACTTATCTTATATCCAAGGGAAGTTTGATAACCTAAAAACAAGAGAACAGCTGTTTAGCAAGAATAGCCGTGCAGTTTCCTCAAAGATGATATCCAGTGTAGTGATGACTTGTTGCTGTAAAAGAGAGATATTTAGGGGCTAGGGTGCCCCAGTAACCGAGGGCCTACATTAAAATGACCCAATAGACCCTAATTTCGGAAACCATTAATATTGGGTATAACACTATACAATAAACTAAAAGTATTCCCAAATTGCAAAATATCTTACTAACATATCAACATATTACCTTTCAATTTTATATTTCTTGTTAGCTCGCATGCAATTGAAGTCAATGAGACCTTTCTTCCTTCAGAACATCTATCTTATTAATGGTTTTCAATTATTGCCTACAGCGTGTCACTTAACTAAACGAAGACACTAACAATAATTTGTGGATAATGACTTTCTGGTCGAGTGGTGATTGAATTTTGGCTCAACTCGGCAAACCAACGGAAATTCAAAGGCGATACATAATCGTTAATTTCAAACACACGTACAGTACAATTATCAAAGGAAGGGCCTTATCTAACATCTAGAAAAGCTACACGATTTACTTTAACGTGTTCATACGTCAAGTGATATGAATATCTATTAAAAGTGATTGACACTTTTAATAGATATTATCGATACTTATAAAATATCATTAAAAATATAGAAAAATGTTATCAAATTTGAGCTGTAAAAAATATGTTNAAAATATAGAAAAATGTTATCAAATTTGAGCTGTAAAAAATATGTTTATCTTTTAAAATACCTTCCCCGTGAAACTGGGGCTGCACCATTTGTATACCAATAAGTTATTTCCAAATTTATTTGTGGTTGTACATTCTGTTAATATGTTTTGTTCTTCAACTGTAAGACTACCCACTCCAGTAGTCACATGGTATCTACTCTCGCAGTAGAATAGACTGCCGATGACGGGGAGATCGAGGTTCGAATCTTGGTTTAGTGTACTGAGGGTTTTTTTCTCCCAAAATGGCTTTCATCTCTCCGTCCACACAAATGCTGGTGCATTCACTCTAAGTTAAGACCTCCTAATTCCTAACCCATTATTGTAGTAAGTACATAGGCGTATAACTTGAACGGGTAGTAAGACGTGGTGCTAAAAAAAAAGTGCACCCGTAGAAACTATGTATTTATCATAAAATCTTATAAATTTAAATAAATAATGTTGGCACTTCTACACGAAGTCACCATAGTGCTGTCTGTGAGCTTTGTGCAGAAACTCCTCCGGACGAATGTTAGCGACTCGGCGAGTCCTTGAGGTAAAGTCACCATAGTGCTGTCTGCTAGAGGTAGACAAACGTCATAATCCAATACAGACATCTATGTTCGTAGCTTCCATCCTGTTCTCCACACGAAGAAGGCCTGAACTGAGCCACACAATCTCGTTAGATTACTATTATTACTATTGATTACGATCACGTCTCTACAACATGCATTAACATTATTTATTTCTCGGAGTTAGACAAAGATGGAAGATATACTCTCATGTGCAGTTGATGAACAAGATGCTAAATATACAGTACTACGAATTGTGGCTCGGATCTATCGCCCTGTAGTGTCGCCCTCCCTCCTACCCCTCGACCATTATTTCAGTCACGTGTACAAACAAACAGACCAACAATGCGAGTTAGGTTTGTGATGGGACTGCACAGAGAAAAGATTGCACACAGATAGTCTTGCTGGATGCCCGTTAATGTATTATTTGCCTGAGTACTGAGAACTGCACTTACCCGGGTATTAACACACATATAACAAACGGCAATAATTAATGAGAACTAAAAAATTATATATGCCTCCCTTCGCCCCCTCCCCTTTTAGCATCTAACACTTAATACGAACGTAATATGTGAAGTTTATGTTTATTCTAAATATGTTGGTTGTCACATTAGTTAGGCTATGTGATGAATCCGCTAATTGGCACAGCAAATAAAAGTTGTTCTTATCAAAATTGCAGACGTATTTACATTTGTTAACTACCTTTGTCTCTAGAACATTTCAATTATCGCATTGTTAGGATAGTCATGGCGAGGAATTTTGTCGGTTTGAAGTAGACGGGAGGGATTTAATTAGGAAAAGGAGTGAGATTATGTTAGTTATGTAATAAAACATTATGTTATTGTTTTTAAAGTAACCTTAAGGGTGTTACATAGGGGAGCACTGAAAGCGTTGCAGCTGTTTCGAAATTCTGGATTATTTACGAAGTGGTTTGATATTTCTTAAAATGGT
>CABFWB010008757.1:0-16188 GCA_902151455.1 Timema bartmani
CATAGCGGTTATGACATAGCGTTCCATGCCCCAGTTATGACGTTGCGTCAGAAGATGGCCGTCATGCCTTCGGACGTCATGGCGTATTACGCGCAAAATGAAAAGATCCGTGCTCGACCTGCAGGTCACCTTATGCAATAATACATTTACAAACACTTAATCAAAGTGGGACATAATAAAGACTAACTGCAACACTAAAAATAGCAACAGTTTTGAAACAAATTTATGAAACCCTCCTGTACATTCAATTTTGGGTCAAGCTAAAGGACATGCCCACTCTCACTCGAGAAGTTTAAAAGGCCCTTTCCCTTATTTTGACAATATAGCCTACTTCTGTGAAAAGGGATATTCAGGTCTTGTAACGATCAAGATCCTTATATGATTTGCGTTACGCTCAACCCATAAACTGGCACAGTGGTGTAGTGGTCAGTGTACCAAGCTGTGAATCTTGGGTTGACAGATTCGATTCCCGACTGGTACCTTGGTTACCTTATTTTAAGAGGAATCATTCCAACAGTCACCAGGGTATGATTAATTAGGTTTAATTTAAATTAAGCCTCACGCCAGCTCTACAACTTAATAATCACTATGATCATATCTTCCCATTGCGAGTGGGAAGTGTGGACTACCTCCACAGGAGTTACCTAGGTAACATTCAATCCCACCAGCACGGCTAATACACACACACACACACACACACACACACACGGCGACCAAAATAATATGTCAAAATCCCTTGCAGCATAACATTAACACACAATAAAACTCGAAAAATAAACTAAAAGTGAAGAAGTATGTGTATCACTGAACCACCTCCTTTTTTATTTTTGCTAACAATTTTTTCACGGGAACATAGTGTGTAAGTTTTCTATTTGTCAAATTAAAAATTTACTCGAATAGATACAATTTTGTTAGTATTAATGATAAAAATATTGTGTGTCTGTGATATATAAATCTTAGCCCAGTGTGTGGAAAGATTAGTCAGTATTAATATACTGTTGCCCAGTGGACGCGCGAATGTACTAATCGTACATCCTTCCTTCCTTGGAGGCTCTTCCCATGTTCCGACGAGTTGAGGTGATGGTGATAGTGAGTATGAGGGTGTGGAACCAGTGGAAACTCTTAAACCTAACTTAAGCTTAATTAACCAAACCCTTGGGACCGTTGGGGTGATTCCCCTTTTGGCAAAAAATACTCAAGAAGCCAGCCGGGAATCGAACCTGGTATCCCTAGGCTCATAGCCATATGTACTGACCACTACAACTCGGGGCTGGCTCATTTAGTTCATAATATTTATCGATGCAAGATAAAAATCCAAAACAATTCCACCCAAGTATGAAACAGCATAATAATATCCACAGAAATAATCTTTTTATTTCATTAACCGATCATTGTAACAAAGTAGAAAAGAAACATTTTCATTAAACATTGTGATTTACAGTTGGTTTGATTATAAAGTTAGTGAAATAATAGTGATTTTTTAATTAAATTAGTGTAATTAAATTAATTTAATAAACACTAAGACGAGAATAATGAGAAATGGAACTTTTTGACTCGCCAAGCATGGAAATTATTATATTTAGGGTCACGATCAAAAAAGTTTGGGAAACACTGCCCTAGATGCTATTTATAGTGTTCCCCAACTGATTTGTTTTTTCTTTTTCGATAATTAGACGCCCCTAGAATCTATTTGAAGTAGTCCTATACCATATTTTTTAATTTGATACATTTAGAAGCTACTTGGAATGGTAATCTCAAAGATTTAAAAACATTCTATGCCTTTTTAAGATATTGAATGTGATCATCCCCTGACACATTTTTAAAAATTGAATACTTTTAGAAGCTATTTGGAGTGAGTGGCTCCCACTTGAATTTAAAAAATAATATATTCACACAAAAGATATTTGGAGTGGCACCTCTAGAAGCTATTCGTTGGAAACATTATGGAAATTAAATGTTCTTAGAAGCTATTTGTAGTGGTCTATCCCTGTAAGATTTTTTAAAAGTGAAATATTCTAATAATTCTTTGAAATTTGATACAAGTCAATCTTAAAGTTTTATATTAAAATCATTGGAACATTTCTGAGGGGGTTTCTATCCCACAGATCCCCCCTTTCCACTCTTAGCCCATGTCTTGTATTAGCTCATGTTAGTACCGACTATACAATGATAAGAAAGAAACTTGTCTCGTTTCAGCAATAGCTCATGTTAGTACCGACTATACAATGATAAGAAAGAAACGTGTCTCTTTTCAGTAATAGCTCATGTTAGTGCCGACTGTACAGTGTTAGGAAAGATAAGAGCCAGGTAGAGTATTGGTTCATGTTAATTCCAACTATATACAATGCTAAGAAGTAGAAGTGACTTGTAGTATCAGCTTATGTTAGTAGATACTGATACCATGAATTTGGGTGGGATGTTTTAAGAGAAGGGACTCAATCAGTATTATCAGTTTATTTTCTAACTTCTAACCAAATGACCGGGTGATAGAAGGTATACCGTATACACTATCCTAATAAATCTTGAATTAAGTGTTAACAGAAACCCTTAGAGTTGTCATTAGCTCAAATAGCAAGTCCCTCGACTTGGTGCCCCGATGTATGAGGCCCGAGTCAATACTTGCCGCCCTGCTGTGACGTCATACTAGTAACGTCACACTTGTAGTAACCCTCCCTCCTCTTCTAATGTTAAGGGTTTGGCTTGGAAAGCGCGCAGTCTTACCAAACACTGGAGGTTAATGCAGTATTGGAAGTAAATCATTTACAGAAATCAGGTAGACAGATAGTCACGTATTTGTGTGTTGTTTTTGGATTTAGTTTATTTTCTACGTGTTGCTACTAGAGTTGAAAATCTTACGCTAAATTTTCAATTTGATAATGTTCTGCTAAATTTTCTGCAGTGAATGCTTGTGGCCTACTTGCTTTGTTGTGTTAGGTGGCATTTAAAGCCTAATAGACCTATATAGATAACATTTTAGAAAGGGAGATATAATATTTAAGACGGAAGTGATTTAGAAACTAACCTGTATGCTGAGTTACTATATGTTATGGTCTTAGTCAAAATGTGTTGTACTAGAATAATAATAGAATATATTATATAGATAGGTATGTAAAACCAGTCAAATTGGTAGGAAAAGGATACAAAAATGTATGATATTAAATTATGTAGCCCTAATATAAATTAGAAAAAGTTTTATTTTATCACAGCGCCTTTCTACCCGTTCGGGCTATACAATTGTGCACTAATTACGCTGATAGTTTTAGGGATGAGGAAGAATATATTTAGAGCAAGTGTACCTGCGTTTGCGTGGAAGTAGAGTGGAATCCCATTTTGGAAAAAGGCCCCCTCAGTACACCCAACTGAGATTCAAACCTCGATCTACCCGTCATTGGCAGTCTAGTCTACTGCGAGAGTGAAGCCTTAGATCATGAGGCCACCGAAGTGGTTTGCAAAAAGTGGAATTATTTAAATTATTTTGAAAAATTCTATATAGTAAAAAATATTATTTTCAGATTAGTTAAAATAAACTGTAGCTTAAAGCAGAAAATGAGTTACCTATGAATGAAGTTACATAAAGCTATATTATTTTATGTTTATATTTTCCTTTAGCATGTTACATGTAAGCCATAAAAGATTCTGTTTTGCTAAGAATGTGGAAAAATGGGTTGGTAAAAGTATTCAGTAATTGCTGAAGCCAAACTTAAAATTATTTCAATTATCTAATTGAATTGAGTGTGGGAAAGTAGAATCCAAACAAATAATGGCAATTAGAGAGGAACGTTCCTCTGTAAGTATTTCAGTTAGATGAATCCTAAAAAAAAAAGTGGATGTATTAATAAATATATCTATTATATGGTGTTTCTTAAGTTTACAGTAATTTATATCAAAAAGTATGCAAGATACAAAAACATTTTCTAACAAAAGTTTTATGGTTTCAAGGGAGAAAAGGAAAAGCATTATTCATTTTTTATTTGGTGAAAGTTTTCAAGGTTATTTCAAGGTAAACTTTACTCTCTTAAATGTAAATCTATATTGTTTTGGCGCCATCTTATTCATTAAAAAAACTTCTGTGGGAAACCTTTTTTATTCGATTTCTATTTTCAAATATTCTTGACACAATATCAAGATATTATTACAATGTTTTGTTTACTACTTAACGGTATTAATTTAAGGTATTATTGTTTTACTATCACAAAATATGACCACAAATAATTACAATATTTGTTCAAAGTGTTCTCCATTATTTTCCATACAATAATACAGTTTATCTATACATGTACGTCTGACCTTTTGAAAAACATCTCTAAGAATAGTTTTGCAATCTGGGGTAATTCTTTGGAGGAGTTCTTTAATCTTGTCAAGTTTTTTTTGGTAAGGAATTGACTTTAGGTAGCCCCATGGAAAAATCCACTGGTTCGGAAAAGTATTATTGAGCCAATGTTGTAAAGTGATTGTATACAATGGTGCTGCTCCATCTGGTTGGAAATAAGGCAAGTCTTCAACCAAAGCAATAAAACTAGTGGTGAGCTGATACCTACTCATCGATTCCGATACTTTGCTGGATACTATCAATTCAACTCCTCGTTACTCGATACCCTATTCGATACCATTCAACATAAAATTGAATAAATCCTCATTTTATAAGCAAAGAAATTAGGTCAAAAGAATATTGCTTAGTTTGTTTCAATTTATTTGTTGCCATTTATCACTAAATAATATGTAAATTAGTCAAATAGGTTATTTGAACAAATTATAGCAAGATGCAACTAGACAAAAATAACATTTACAATTTGTAATGGCCCTACAGTAAGAAATGTAATTACTTATTAAGAAATAAAATATCATGAAAGTCAATTTTTATAGACACATTAGCATATTTAATTACATGTAAAATATTATAGATATTTGTAAGTTTGTAGGCTGACATTAATGTCAAGAAAATAAACATAATAAAATAAACCCAATTGAGTAGTTAACTGTGTTGAATACTAAAGAGTGGTTTTGAGAATTTTAGCGCACAGTATCGATTATTGCGATACCAGTCGATACCGAGGGTATCGAGGGTATCAAGGAATCGAGTATCGGCCCAACACTAAATAAAACCATTCTCATTTACTTGGTTTTTTATGTCTTGTGTAGTAGGAGGATTAATAACATTTCTAAGTAGAGCTCGCCGCTGAGATTTCGCTCAAAAAATAATGATTTTATCCCCTAAAATAACTGCCCAGAAATTAATTTTCAGAAGTCATTGTGTATAGTCTTCCCTCAAAATTTGTGAGTTGCCATTACTCCAATGTCTACAGTTATGCTTATTAACAAAACCATTAATCACTGAAACAAATATTTTTTTAGTAATTTAGGTGTTACTAGAAGTAGGTTTGACTTCAGCTCACAAAATTCTACTCTCCGATCGATGTCATAGTCAGTAAATTTTTGATTTATTTGAATTTTGTAAGAGTGATACTTAAATTTCTTCAGCCCTTTAAGCGTTTAACTGCTTGAAATTTCAATAGCAGAGGATGCTTTGCTAAAAGAGCTTGTTGGATCAGCTGCTAAAATGTCCCAAGATTTCAATTGTAGTTAGTTCATCAAACAATCAAGGAAAGTCCTTTTTTTTTATTAGCAACAGATCATAGATATACAAATTTGTCCGATCATTTTTTTTTAAATTTTCTACTAACAATTCTTTCATTTAATCTAAGGGCTAATTGTCTCGCACTTTATTTGTAGATCCTTAGATAAAAATAATTTTAACTCTTTGCTCCTAACTGTAAATCATTATAAAACACTCTTAAATCTTCTTAACTAAATATAGAGCCACTTGTGTGTCAACGTACCTTACTATATATAAACGTATCCTAGTACAATGCACCTCAAGCCATTATTCTTTATTTACATTTTTTTGTTCACTCTTAAATCTTAGTTGAATAGAGAGCAACTTGTGTTTCAACTACTTTGCTAGATAAAAACTTCTAGTAATATAAGCCACGAGTCATTATTCTTTATTTACATTTTCCTGTTTACAAGAATCATAACAAAAAATAAACAAATAGGAATCCTTTAACTAAAGAATATGGATTTGTGTAAAAATTAAACATAATACATTATATCGTAGTAAAATACGATATATATATATATATATATAATATCTTTAAGTACAATATTTTGTTATAGTAGAACTTAAATGCCTGGGATGTATAGAGTTTGAATACAAAAATAATTCACGTAGCAGGGTTTATTTTCCTAGAACAAGATCCACTAAAAATAATATAGGTTTAGTTAAAAAAAAAGTTTTCTAGGAAATAACCTTGAAAACGTCCACCAGATCGAAAATGATTAATTCAACACAACATTTGCTAGAAATTGTTATCGTATTTTACATACATTTTGAGATGAGCACCTGGAAAGCCCGCTTCAGGGAACGCTTGCTCTAACGCGCTACTCTCGTGTTAGACTAGACTGCCGAAAACGGAAGGATCGGGGTTCGATACCAGCTGGGTGCACTAAGAGTGGTTTTTCATATACAGTTTTACTATCTCCTTCCACGCAAATGCGGGTGCACTTCCTCTCTATTAAAACACTCCTAATACCTAACTCATCAGTGTAGTTAGTACATAGGCGTACAACCCAAACGAGGTGCTAAAAAGAAAGCACCTGGAAAGGCTTTTTAAAAATAAACCTAAATAAATATATGTATATATATACATTTTAATACTGCGTCTTACTGCCGGTTTGTGTTGTAAACCCATGTACTAATTATGCTTGTGAGTTAGGGACGAGTAAGATTGAATTTATTGGATGTGTACCCACATTTGCGTGGAGGGTGAGTGGAAACAAAATTAATAAAAACCACCATCAGTATACTCAACCGGGATTCAAGCCTCACTCTCCCCATCATTGGCAATCTGGACTATTGCTAGAATGACGCCTTAGACCATTTGACCACTGAAGTGAGTAACTATAATATTAAAATGGTAGGTTACCTGATCTGGCTTGCATACTAAAGCAGATCCGATTTAGTGACAAATAACATCACCAAAGCGCTGTAATCGATATGTGAATCTGAGAAGAGAACTGTAATTGATATAGTGAATTTATGGAAACTTATATTATTATATTTTTGATTTTAACTTTCCTACGAAAAATTAAACTGAAGTGTGACCGTTAATGCTTGGGATATATTGATTGCATTTGTTCCGTTTAAACAGCTGGTATTCTATTTTCCCAGGGAAATAAATAACTAGAATCTTTCCACAAGGATATTTTAATGTTCTACATCTCCTAGAGCTACTACCCGTTAGGGTTATTCGCATATATTCACATTAAGAAGGTATAATTTATATAAAAAATATATCTGCACTTTAGTTGAGGGAGAGTAAAATATAATTTAGGGAGATAAAACCTTCAGTACACTCTAACAGGGACTCATAACATCAAACTCTCCTTCATCGGTATGCCAGAGTATATTATTCGAATAGATTGAAAAAGACACGAGAATCGAACCCGAGACATTTGACTTAAAGCACCAATGCTCTTTCACTGAGCTATCCAGGAATCATCCAGTGGTCAGGGTAGGTATTCACTCATATTTTAAGGCAGAGTTTGTGAAGGACGTGTGTATAGAATTGGATACTAAAACTACCATAAATACCTCAGCCACTGGCAACTCAGTCGTGTCTTTATTCTGCCAATAATAGTACAAATATATCGTACGTTCCAAGCGAATCAATATGGAATAAAGCAACGCCATATCATTAATTATGTATAATAGGCGAAGCTTGGTGAATGAATGACTATAGTTCATCTTGATTTACTTAGAACGTATGAAGTATTTGTACAGTTGGCAGCATAAAGCCACAACCGAGTTGCCAGTGAACGTGATATCAATGATAGTTCTTAGTCTTCATCATCATCATGAATATCTTTCAGCTACTGGCTGCGTCTGTTTGGAACATACTCCTCTCCACCACCTCCTTTCCTCCTACCACCTCTCTCCCTTCACCTTGGTCCAGTCCTCTCCTCTCTCCTCCACACTCCTCCTTACTCCCATCAGCCATCTGTCCCTTGGTCTTCCTCTCAGCCTCCTACCTCCCACCTTCACATCCTCCTAGGCATCCTTTCCCTCTCCATTCTTCTCACATGGCCATACCACCTTAGTCGTGTCTTCTCTATATGGTCCTAGATTCTTCTTTACTATTCCTCTCTCTTATTTATTCTCCTCTCAAATTGAAAGGATAACTTTTAGTAGCAGATAATATCCGTGCGTCCATCACAGACACTGCCGTAGACTATGAATGAAGAATTTCCCTTAAAATGGGACGATGTCTGGATAGCTACGGGGTAGAATATTGGCACGCTAAGCTAAAGGTCCCGGGTTCGTTTTCCGTATACAGGTGTCATTATTCAATTTATATGAATATGATCCAGTTACGGCTGATTTCCTTAATTATAATAATTTATCCCTCAAGCTTCGCCTTTTATACATACTTAATTGTGTAGCGCTGCCTTCTTCCCTCAGAGTAATATTAGCCAAATATACAGTCCGTGGGCCCACCAGTGCAGGTCAAATGCTAATATCAAAGCCAATGTAACCTTTATAAATTCATATGTATGTCGTATTTATCAACTCAAATAACAATGTATTATTGTAGGGCCCACCTCGATGGCAAAATGATCTAAGGCAGTGGTCGCCAAAAGGTAATTGCTCGCGGTGACATTTTCGGTAGAATGCACGAGAAATTTATTTTGCGCTTTCCAAAATAACTTATTGTTGAAGAGTATTGCCACCCACTTCTGTGGCATCATGGTCTAAGGAGTCACACTCATGTCCAACTAGACTATCGATGACGGGTAGACCGAGGCTCAAATATTTTGGTCGATAGACTGAGGGGGGTTTTCCAAAATGGTTTTCAACTCTCCCTTCACGAAAATGTGGGTACACTTCCACTAAATATAACCTTCATAATCACTTATACCATTGGAGTAATTAGTCCATAATCGTATAAACTGAACGGGTAGTAAGACACGGTAAAAAAAAAAGTTTTGCCTTAAGTTTAGGAAGAGTGGGGCCTCTTTTCTCGAAAGAAAGGGATCTAGTTGTTGTTAATGTCACATTCTGAGTTAAGTAATTATTCTGCTCTACCAAACTGTGTGAGTCAACTTTTGCATCTGAGGCTGGTTTCACACCAACAAGTCCCGAGTCGAGTCGAGTCTGACTCACCAATTGAGACAAGTACATCTTGTATTTGATAGCACGATGGAAGACCAATACCTTTCACACCGGCGAGTCGAGTCACCCCGAGTCTAGCCGAGTCTAGCCGAGTCAAGAGTCCATGATGTGGCAGATACAGATTTCGTCAGTCCAGCTTAGTCAAGTGTATTATTTCCACTGCTTTTCAAGTTTAATAGCATGAACACTGAATACCTCATTGTTCTCGTTCAAGAGCATCCTTCTATTTATAACCGGTCCCATCCCTAACATAGGTATAGAAATACAGTTCCCGCTATTAGGAAACAAATGTGAAAAACTACCAAAGGTAGTTTCATATGGTAAATCCACATAAGCCACGTAATTTTTAGGCGTCTACGCCAGCGCCTCCATACTAATGTATTTATAGGAACCGCTAGGACTGCATTAATCTTGCACAAGCTCTTTGATAAAACTAGTGGACTCAATGACTCGACTCACTAATGTGAAAGGCCTTGACTCTGGAGTCATATTGGACTCTACTCCATGAGACTCTACTCGACTCGGGACTCGTTGGTGTGAAATCAACCTGAAGGTGGTGAAAATAAAAAAAATTAATGATTGCAATTGAATGGGAGTGAAAAATTACTCACCAACATTTAAAATCATTGTGGATAAAAAGTGAATGCAATTTTCTTAGTAAGTTTCAAACTGTGTTTTTAAAAACATATTTTGACTTTCATTTTTAAAATAAATAAACCTTGTATTTTTGAGCATTGAAAATTACATGTTGTACTAACGTTTTTGCATTATTTCCATTACAATCAAGAATCAAAGTCATAGAGCCCACCCTTGATGGAAATAACTCTGTACAGGTTAAAATAATAAACAATACGCGATATGGCATATTTTTAATCTGAGTAGCTTGTGAAAAAATTTGACATTTTGAAAATAGTTCCCAAACTCAATGATTTTGGTGACCTATATGTTCTAAGGCAGAGTAACCACCAAAGTGACGTGACATGTGGCCTGACGCGTGATCTGGCATCTAACATGAATCTTCAGGTTAAGCTAATGTAGACAAATGAGTCAGCGCCCACCTCAGTGACGTATATATTGGTGACGTAACACATGCCACGTCAGTGTCAGATGATTGGATTGCTGCTGTCAAACTATACGTACAAGTTAGTTAATTTTATTCGCTGTACATTCGTTTAATGTTATTAAAAGTAGTTCTTTAAGAGCTACACAGGTCCTAGAGTTTGAATCAAGTTTTAAAAATCACAGGTTCAATTTTTCTTAGTAATAAATGGAAGGAAAGTATCATGATAACTATATTAAAACAGGAGATGAGACCGGATGGAAAAACTATTGAGGTATCACAATGCTACCAACATGCTATAGCATTTTATCTAACATAATTTTAATAAGATTGACGTCATATGCAGAGAAAATAGTTGGGGATCATAAGTGTGTGTTATGATGAAATAGATCAACAATGAATCAGATTTTTAATATTCGGTAAATATTAGAAAAAAGTAGGAATACAAAATAACGGTTCAACAAAAACATACATTTTAAAAAGACCTGTAATTCGGTTAAAAGAAGCAAACTATATTACTTTTTTTTTAAGTTTGGGATAGCCA
Organism: Timema bartmani; assembly: GCA_902151455.1. Lineage (NCBI taxonomy): Eukaryota > Metazoa > Arthropoda > Insecta > Phasmatodea > Timematidae > Timema > Timema bartmani. The sequence goes on from CABFWB010008757.1 coordinate 10,834, forward strand.
AAAAAATTGTCAGGCTAATTAAGATATGTTTAACCGATACGCATAGTAGAGTACGGGTTGGGTGTCACTTATCAGATTCTTTACATCCATTATTGTTTAGGCTACAGACTTATTCAAGCCATATAGTTCCCACCACCAACTTGCTAGGCCTGTCGTAGCTTCATATGCCTTATAATTTAACTTAAGACTAGGACAAGCACAACATCAGGTCCCCGGCCATTAATTTATCAATGTGAAAGGGCGAACCCACATTTCACCAATTATAAATATTTCGACCATACTGGGAATCGAACCTGGGGGCCCGTAGCTCAGAAAGCAGACACGCTATAGACTGAGATAAGTATAATAATAATAATAATAATATTTAGCACCTCGTCTTACTACCCGTTCGGGTTATACGCTTAAGTACTAATTACGCTAATGGATTAGGAATTGTGAGGGTTGAATTTAGAGGAAGTGAACCCGCATTTGCGTGGAGGGAGAGTGGAAAACCATTTAGTAAAAACCACTCCCAGTTCACCCGACCGAGATTCGAACCTCGATCTCCCCGACCTCGATGGTTGAGCTCAACACGACTAGCGCGTTAGCCAACTACGCCACCAACGCGGGTTTGACTGAGATAAGGTGTCGGTCATTTATCATATACTTTAAAATTACATATTGGGCTGAAACAAGGAGATGAACTTTCCCCATTACTTTTTAATCTAGCCTTGGAGTATGCTATTAGTGTAATGTAAGAAAATAGGGAAGGGTTGACACTAAACGGTACAATGCAGCTATTAGATTACGCATATGATTTAGCTTTGTTGGGCAATAGCAGGAAAGGTGTGGCAATAAATTAAGAAATTTTACTGGAGTCAAGAAAGGATATAGGTTAAGAAGTGAGCGCTGAAAATACTAAACATATGATCACATGGAGAACAAAGAATGGGGACGATAATTTAGAGATTACATCGAGAAACATTTCATTTGACAGGGTTAACGAGCTTAAAAAATTAGGAACAATTTTAACTATCAATAACGATATTAGATTGGAAATTATGAAAAGAATACAGTCAGGAAATGCATGCTTTTACTCGGTCAGTAGGTTGTTGATATCTCGCCTGGTTTTAAGGAACGTAAAACTCAGAATATACTAAACAGATATTTTACCAGTTGTTCTCTAAGTGTGTGAAGCGTGGTCTCTTACCTTACACGACGAAAACAAATTTAGGCTGTTCGAAAACAAGATGCTGAGGAAGATATTTGGTCTAGAAAGGGATGAGGCTACTGGGAGTGATAGAGATTATATAATGATGAGTTATATACCCTCTACTCATCACAAAACATTGTTAGTATAAATAAATCTCGTAGATGACGGTGGGCAGGACGTGCAGTGCGAATGGGAGAATCTAGAACCATGTTCAGTGTACTGACTGGCAAACCCAAAGGGAAGAAACCATTGGGAAGACATAGACATTGATGAGAGGATAACATTAGAATGAACTTGAAAGAGATCGGATGTAATGAGGTGGACTGGATAGAACTAGCTCATAATAGATTGACAAGTGTGGCAATTAACGTTCGAGTGCCTAATGCAATAGAGTTAGTAAGTAATAAATGAAATGTTTCTTTACTCATCCTGTAAAAATGACTGAAAGTTTTCTCTATACATATATATTATTAAAAACATTGAAAGTACCCTTTTTCACATTTCCTCTCTAAAAATGTCGCACCCAAAAGCTGCGATCATCATTAATGTATCTAATAACATTGACTCAATTAAATTAGGCCAAAGTAACTTTAACAACAGAGGCAGACATTATTATTAAATGAATTGCTTTTAAATCAATCCAATGTGCTTTGCGTCACACGTAGATATTATCACTTATATGCCACTGTCATATTTCGGCCATGCTACTGACAGATCATGTGTCACGTCACTTTGATGGGTGCTCTTATAAAAGATTCATTCTAGAAATGTTTTTATTTTCAGAGCCGTGTCTTACTAACCACTCAGGTTTAGCGCTTATGTACTAATTACGCTAATGGTGTTAGGAGTGATGAAGGTATATTTATAGGAAGTGTACCCGCATTTGTGTGGAGGGAGAATAGAAAACCCTTTTGGAAAAACTACCATCAGTACAACCAACCGAGATTTGAACCTCAATCTCCCCGTCATCGGCACTCTAGCCTANACCATCAGTACAACCAACCGAGATTTGAACCTCAATCTCCCCGTCATCGGCACTCTAGCCTACTGTGAGAGTAGTTACTTAGACCATGTGGCCACCAAAGCTTGTTTCTCGCAATATAATGAACCGGGTTCAAGATCTGGTCAGATGTAGTTACGGTAGTTATTTCTCAAGTGGTTTACACCTCTCAGTCCAAACAAATAAGGGTACACTTCTGCTAAATTAAACCTCCCACATCCCTAACACATTAGCGTAATTAGTACAAATGCATGTAGCCCGAGCGGGCTTAACGTAATTATTATTATTATTATTAGCACCGCGTCTTACTACCCATTCGGGTCATACGCTCTTACGCTAATATGTAATGGTAGGGTTATTGTGAGATGAAATGGAGGACCTACAGTTTAACGTCGGATCTGAACCACGGTAGAGGCCTGGTATTCCACACATTCACAAGTTGTGATTAATACACGTCTTGTCAGAGGTGAAGGAAGGATTTGGCAATCAGATAAATCTGTGCCAGGACCGAGAATTGAACCCCGGACCCCCTGCACAGAAGTCTGACACTTTACCCCTAGACCGCCAGGTCACCCTTAAATTAATGCTTTATTTAAATAACCCATATGATAAACTGATCAATAATAAACCATATTCTTAGGTGCTAATCTCCCTAGTGTTAATGCACCTTTAATCTCAAATAATAGTTATGATAACAATAATAATAAATACAATCATTCAATTGTTATGTGACGAACCAAGACAAAACTTGAGATCGCCTTCAAGCTTAGATAATATAATAAACAGTCAAGCTATACAAGTAGTAGGAATAGCGTGTCACAGGCGTTGCTGTATTTTATTGATGCAAGTAGAAACCAAATTTTAAAGATTTCCTCAAAAGTTTACTAACATTATGTTGTGTTAAAGTATCATCCATAAATCACGTACGGAGGGGAGTTAAGCTTTAATGGATAATCCTCTAACAAACCTCACTAGTCCCAACCGGGACTCGAACCCCAATCTCACAGTCTTCATCAGGCCAATCTAACATGAGAGTGACGCCTTGGGGCTAATATTATTCCTCAGGCGTTAATTCATCACTGGGAAAGAGGAAAGCTTCGTTTCACCAAAAATAATATTTTTGACCTTGTTGGGAATCAAACTCGGTATCCTTGGCTCACTAGGCAGGGCAGAGAAGCTACCAATTTATATAAGATGTCTGACTAAAAGCTTGTTATGATCACATTTAAATAGAGCTGTATGAGTTTAAGAAATGGTTAAATTTAATTTATAAATTACATGTTGCAAAAAAAAAAGTCAGTTAATAAAAAGAAAACTAAAATAAATTGTTTCGATTTGTTATTGAAAATTCTAGAGATATATGGACTAGGAAAAAGCCAAGAACAAGATATGTGTTCTGTGTTAAAAAAAACGGTGTTTTATTCCTTCCAGTACATTTGGAGACAAAGTCAATATGTTCAATTGAGCATTTGCTTAGCTATTCCCTATTCCCTACATGGCTATTCTTCTTCATTCATCACCGAGATAAACATAGAGGAAAAATAACTCTTCGGCCTTCCCGAACTAAAATAGCTCTATGTAGTTTATTTCTTTGTCCTCTCATCACAGAGTTATCAATATTGTCAGTTGCATTTTTTGACTATATCCTCTTTAAATTCATAGAAAAATGGGGGCAGGGGAGTGGGGAGGTGGAATGGAGGCAAATACGATGACTTTGATATGAAAATAGTGGTCAAAAATATAATATCTTATAATATCTATATGAACACACACAGGTAAATTTTAAAATGGGAAATTTTTTGCAGTGACAGCTGGTGGTCTAAAAAGTAGGGGAAGAGACTAAATATTGGGGGAGGCGGTGACTTATAGCCTATTACATATATACACAAAACCATCAAATAGTGTGTTAGGGTACAAATGAACAGAAAATAAATGGTACGGAACTTCGCACAGAATTTCTCGCTATATTGTTGCAAAATGGAGGTATTTACTCAAAACTCGTAATATATGTGAAACAAAATAATGTAAACTAGCAAACCCAAGCATAAATTTGACTATATTTACGTAAAACATTATTAAGGTCCCGATTTTAAATTTTATAGTTTTATTTTTAAAGATTTAATGTCCTCATTTGTATGTTTGGACCAATAAAAAAGATCGATAATGGGTCAACAAGGGTAAACAATTCGTATTAAAATTTAGACTTCCAGTTAAAATTTTCAACATTTTATTAAGTGTTGCACATCTTCAGATCATCGCATTGCTATTAAATTCCTCATTTATAAATTTTGACCAAAACTATATTTATTGAATCTAAAATGAAGGAGATAGATCCTTGTTGTACAAACATTTCTCCTAAGAAGTTAAAGGAAGAATAAGATACACTTTTTGAGAGACTTACTTGTATTTAATTAATCCATGGCATTAGAAAATGATTGCGTTAGAACTTAAGTAGTATCTCTTTACAACGAAAGCTCACAAAATTGTATTAATATATTGACAATATCTCAGAAATTATTGGTTTTATACAAATATGTTTTGGATAAAAGTTTTTTGTTTTTAATAGTCCTACAATTTTGCAATGATAAGTTATTTAGTATTTCAAATAGTTGCGGAAATAAGGTAATTTCCGCTTCTGTAAAGTATCCTAAAAGTCATTTTCATGGGAAAATGAAAATAGCAATTTTTATTTATTATTTTAATCAACGACTAGATACAAATTTTAATCAAAATTGTAAGAGCCAATTTTGAGAAAATAAATTTTTTCTCTTTTCGCTTTTTACTAAACTACTCTTAATTTTAGGATTAAACAAACACACAGACAGACGTCTTTACAAAAAACTTTTTTAGGGTTTGGGGGTTCATGAGACGTCGACATCCATCAACATTTCGGGCTATATTTTATTTTACGGTCGCAATACTTTACCTTTAGCATCCGAAAAGTTAATATATATTTGCGTATAGCATGAAAGTTATTGATTTTATGAAAATAGGTTTCGAATAAAATATTTGAATTACTAATAGACCTAAATATTTGTAATGATAAGTAATTTCATATATCAAATAGTTTCGGGGATATAATGAATAAATGGTACGGCGCACCGCACATACTTTCTCTCTCTTTCTATAAACTCGTAAGATTTCTGAACGGAATAATGTACAT
>CABFWB010008758.1:0-16185 GCA_902151455.1 Timema bartmani
TCGGTCGTGTCTTGTTGTCTTGTTCCTCCGACTTGTTTTCCAGAGGCACTGGTATGGTGAAATTGGGTAAGTTTGTTTATGTCTCCGACTTGTCTTCCTTGACTTGTAGCTAAATGCTACAATAATATATCGGAAGGACATAGTATTCAAAGTTGTAGATATAAGGTGATACTTAAACGGATCTGGCGAGGCTTCTTCTGCGACGCGGCGGTGAGTCCGACTCCCAATCCGTTGAGACCACCAGTATTAGTAGCGCTAAGGATTTGTACCGAAGTTCTTACTTGGACGAAATTTTACAAAGAAGTGCAGTCCTGTGGCACGTTCCCATGTTTTATACTCTTGGTCTAACTCAGGAACGAACCAAACGGAGAGATCAACGGGCGGTAAGGGGGGGTAGAGGAGAGAGTGTTTCCCAGAAGCGCTGCTAGGAAATCAGCACCTTAGGATTGAGGCGTCGACTGGCGATACTGAAGTTCTCTTCCATCTTGTGCATCCAACGGCCCAGACATCAGCCAAGCCGCCATGCTGCTATGCTGGCGGAAAGGTCTGTGAGAGCATGGTGATTATATCAGACTGCATCCTGTCCATCGTAAGTCATTTTCTTCTACTTTCTAAAGAAATATATTAGTTTTAATTTTCTTCTACCTTCTAAAGGAATAGATTAGTTTTTATTTTAATTTTTTTCTTTTAATTCCTTTATTTCGTTCGTAGTTTTATTGCCATGCTTGTAGATGTTTGTTAAATAAAGTACATGCTACACTCTCTTTCACACAAACTTTCTCTAACATTTTCTTTTTCTAAAATTTTCTCTCTCTCTAATTTTTCTCTCAAGGTCTCTCTTACACGCTCTCATATTTTCTCTCTCTCACACACAATACCCCTCACAATCTCCTCTTTCCCAAAATTTCACTCACACTCTTTCTTACACACATTCCCTCACACACTTTATCAGGCACTCTCCCTCACATTTTCTCCCTCACACACATACACTCTCTCACTTTCTCTCTGTCTGTCTCTCTCTCTCACACACACACTCGCTCACTTTCTCTATCACTAATAATAATAATAATAATAATAATAATAATAATAATAATAATAATAATAAAGGCTCTAGTCAAACCCATCATTTAAGTTTATATATATGGCCATTATGATATTGATTTTCACTGGCAAAATTTATTTCATACACATTTATTAGTACAATAGGCCTAGCTAAAAAAAATGTTAATGTAGAGTTAACATTGCTTTAGTCCAGTAACTTTAGGCGAAAATCGGGTGTCGCTTCAGAAAAATGCCAAATGAGTGAGCTGAACATTGGTTTCCACTTTCACTTTGCTTTTTTAAATAATTTGTCAAAACTCTCCATCATTCGATTGTACGCATACAAATTTACCGCACGTAAATGGTGTTGAAAATTGTGTTTTTTTTAAATTGTTTTTCGCTAATATCTTTGTTCCTATTAACTTTATGACCATGAGATATCCTAGCAAAGAAATAATATCGAAAATTTATATAAAAAAGTTGGTAGAGTGTATTGTGAACTACTAATCTATTGTTTTTGTTTGTAGAATTAAGATTATAGGTTTGTTGGAGTAAAGCTGTACGTAGGAGATATGTCAATGTTTTTAGAAATATTGTAACTATCTCACATCAGTTGTGCAATATATAGTTGAAACAACTAACAATGCTTTTTACTTTCCGAAGATACCCGAAGGTTTTAAATTTACATTTTAGGCCAAATGACTTTAGTGAAATTAATTTTAGGCCAAGTGCCTTTAGGCCAAATGCCTTTAGGCCAAATTACTTTAAGCCAACTGCCGCGTCCCCGATGACGTCACTGGGGAAGGGGGAGGGGAGGGGGAAATGCGTAAAGTGAAATTATTGTGTGGGCTCAAGTCCCACCCAACTACTCCCTTCTTTATTATATTGTGGAAGCTCTAATCAAAACCATCAGTTTTCATAATCTTTTAATATACATTTTACTTAAAAAGCAATTATTTCAATAGAATGATGCGAACTTTGTTCTTTGTGGCTTTACTCTTATTTTTTAAGTTCGGGAATGTAAAACCTCTCAAATCACCAGCATTGCATTATTAAACTTCCATGATTCTATAATGGTGACAGAAATAAAGTTAAAAAATATTAATCGGGGCTATCTCTGTGGGATTTAAATGTGTGTACAAGAGGTTGAACCTCAGGTAAAATCTATAACATTAGCGGAAAGATAAAACGGTAAAAAACCTAGAAGTACAAACAAAAAGTTATTGACCTCTCTTAATTCAAAAGTTGCATGGTTTGAACTCACAAATCTATTTATTTCTTATTTCATGAACGTAGTGTACATTGGAAAAATACGACACATAATTTCAACTAGGCATTCGATACTGGGACGTTAAATTAGTGCTTCACTTGGCTGACCAGAAAAATACCATGGCTCATTTTCTAGTTATATTCCCAAAGCAGTAGCGTATCGTTACCAGAATTCTTAGGCAAGCTTGGAAGGTGTGCCCCCAAGCCTAAAAGGGGAGGTCCCGGATTCCTTAAGGAATTGTTATGCTTCAAGAAGCTATTTGGGGGTATTTTATTTATGATAGTTGTGGCTTTGTGCATCCTTCTGTTATTTACATTATTGTGTATTTACTTAATATAGACATATACTTATAAGCTTTCGTTTGTTAGCTTTCACTGATACACACATCAAAACAAAAGCACCTGCTACAATAAACTCCACAAAGCTCTAAAGCCTGGTACACACGACACAACTTATTGTACAAAAAGTTGTGCAAGAAATTGTACAATATCTTGGTCACATGGATTGCATACAAATTTTAGCCAGTGACTGTTCACACGGCATTTGTGATTGCATACAATATTTGATAAAAAATGTTGTTTTTGCCCTTTTTATGGAAAAATAATGAATGAATGATTTGGAAAATATTGGTATGGTATCTAATGTAAATAATCATTCCTAAATATTATGAAAATAAAAAAAAGTTTTTTTCCATTTTTTAATATTTTTTAAAAAGTTGATAAACTTTATATTTGGGGTTTAACCTCCTTCAATTATAATTATTTGTTTGTTTTCAAGCATTTAGCTGTTTTCCTTACAATCACTCTTTTTGAATATAGTAACTGTCTAGCAGACGAAGTTTTCATGTTTACAGCTATGTTCTATTTCCTGAAATTGTATACAATAAGTTGTGCAAAGCAGATCTTGTACAAGTTTTGGTGTTCACACGACAACATCTTACAGGCTGCAACTTCTTGTACAACTTTGTAGGCACGGGGTCAGTACGTTGACAAGATTCCCCTTTCATGCCATACCATCCCTCATTTTTTGAAAGGGGAAGAGAGGGGTAGTGACTTCGGTTCTAGTCGTCACCTTTCGGGTAAGAGAAGTCGTAGCTCGGCTGCTCGCATTTTTACCTGACATCTGCAGCTCTTCCCCTTCTCACCCATCTGAAATCTATGACCTCACAAATAAGAACTACACTAGTTAAAGCAATGGTATGACAGTTGGACAAATGCCGACTTTCAACCACCATTAGATGGACTAGTGCAAGTCTTGCATGCATGCTACGGTCACTGCCATGTCTGGGATTTTTTTAAAACCCACTAATACTTGAATTACATTTAATAATTACCAGGAGAATATTTTTGCAAACATTCAATAAAATAATTACATATCTTCAATCAAAGGCAAGCAGTGCTTGCTTTGCTTGCCCTGACGCGACGCCACTGTCCCAAAACATTTATAACGTAACAGGTGTAGTGGTAGGCGCATCTGGCTACGAACCTATGGGTATTGGGTTCGATTAATGGCTAGTACCATGGGTATTTTCATGAAAGAGGAATAATCCCAATGGTCATCGGGGTTTGATTAGTTGGGCTTAATTGTGTTTCCACACCTTCATATCTGAGCTTTATCCCTGGGATATTTAAAAAGCACTATATATTGTGCGTTTAAGAAAATGTCTCGTTGGCCCTTGCCCTGGTGGAATATATTTTGTGTAAGGTACATGAAGCTAATATTTTGATGAGGGCATCCTTTGGTGAAAAGATCGACAGCCACTTCGTCGGATTCACGCATTAGGTCATCCAGGATAATCAGCCGTGGAGAGTTATCGCAGTCACCATTCATTTTCGGCTAAACCTTACAGAACATAACGCGGGGCCGTGGCCCCTCGTATTCAAATCCCGGTTGTCATAAAGCATAATACCTGATGATTTTTTCAAATTTAACTTCACACATTGTGTCCAAGTGACGGATAAAGTCGGCTACAAAATGTGACTTTCCACATCCGGACGGACCACTGATGATGTCCGAAAATGGATGTTTCAACTTTTTCATAATATTTGAGATTGAGCTATTATTGTGTCATATGATTATGTAGCCTTTGTTGCCATTCCTTCTAGGATGTGCTATGTGTCTCTTTAAGGAGACAATTACCATTGATAACTTCTGCTCAATATTTAACTGTGTCTTGTTGTACCACTTTGGTAAGTTACCATCATTCATTGACAAATGATAAAACATCTTTTTTTTGCAAAACTGTATTGGATGACTTAAGTGTCAGTTTTAAGGGATAGTTGCCTTACACCATCACTTAAGTGTAACAGACGATTTTGAACTTGTATAACTCATTGTGAATTGTAACTACTTATCTTCTGTTCATTAAATTACACTTTTCATTCCACCTATTATCTTGTTTTAGTCCAGTCCCACTAATGTATCGGGTAAAAATGAACTTTGTGTGGGATGGGTATTGTACCTAACGGTGCAATCCCATATTTTATTCATTATACGATTATACAATGATCCAATCAGTTTACTTTCTTTTGCGAAGGATGCCCTAGGAATTTAAATACATGGAAAATTATTGTTAATTTGTGAGGTAAAATACATTTTTTGAAAGGATTTAATTTATTACAATCTTTTAATTAGAACTCATTTCACATCATCATATAAAAACACTACCTACTTAAGCAAGAGTTTAAGGAAGAGAATTAGAATGGACAAGAGTGAAGGAGGAATGGTGGAAAGACAGAGCAAGATGGAGGCTTTTTACAGGACTGACCCGGCCAAAGACTGAAAGCAGTAAAATATGATGATAATGTTGATGATGATAACGACTACCTACTTAAATAGAAACTGAAGGCGTATACGGTGATTACCCAATTGGTTTATTTAATTTTTCTACATAAGCACCTTTTTGTTGACTCTCTCCCTATGCAAACTCTACATACATAATCCAGATAAGCCATAATCCACCATAATTGATCTCAACCAAGGTTTGACTCTACTCAATGTACTAAACAAGCTCTCTTTAGTACATGTCGTTGCTGACAATGTTAATAGGATGAGAATTGCCTGGTGTATTGATGGGAAGAAATCTGTTTTTGAAAGAAAATCCAAAAAATCCAGAATGTTGTCTTGTATTGCTGATTAGGATCACTTGTCGAACCACATCATTACTTATATTTCAAAATGTTATATTTTATATGTATCATTTATGATTGTAATTTTTTTCTGAAACTTTCACCATCCACATTTACAATATTTATCAGATGAAGGGAAAACAGGTTAAATTGTGGACTATTAGCTTCGGAAAAGTGCCTTTTTAGAGAATTAATTATAGACTTGTAATGGTTAGGGAGTGTTGATTTTGGTTGAGTGGTATGTTTCTAAGGGTTTGAACAAAGAGGGAGGATGGCAGTAAGGAGAGGGTGAGAGGGGATGACTAGGCTTACTGGGTGCAGAACCTGGGCGTTTGGCCTGGTTTTTCAAAGATAACAATTGGGTTTTGGTAGTGGGAGGTGCTGTGTTCTATTACCCCAATCTAATCATCTCACTGACTTTTCGCTGGATGATTTGCCTTTTATTTTTGAGGCGATTATTTATATTGTGGCCCTCTTATGGGGCGGGTTAAGTCCACCCTGATAGTATGGAAGCAACAGTTCGTCATGTTCCTTGGGTTGTGGGTGCCAAAGGCCTTGTTATGTTTCTTGAGGACGTACATGAGTTTTGGGTGTAATTCTGGCCCAAAACCTGCTTAACTTCAGCTGGGTTGAACTGGGGTTGGGGAGGGGATCCTTTTCTAGCCAGTAGTTTTTTTTCTCTATGGTGATTCTCAAACAGTAGGCATTATATATGATAATCCAAGATAGCCTTGTTCCGCACTAGCCAGTCGTGGCTGAGGAGGTCTTCCAAGAAATCATCGGCTACCAGGAAGTCTGTTGCGTCGTTGAAACTACCGGTGTTGATACTTATGCGGCAGCTCCCCTCGACGTAGGGTTCGGTGTTCGTTTTTGCCAGTCTTATCTTACTTGTACGAGGGTGCACCTGTTTTTTGGTTTGTAAATCGAGGATGGAGGTTTTTATTAAACTGGTGGAAGTGCCGTAATTTAGGAATGCGATGAAGGATTCGAAGCTAGTATTTATCTGTATCCGTGGCAATCCCGTCTGTGGGTGCATCCTGTAGATGACCGCTTTGTTTAGGGGTGATCTCGGCCTTGATCTCATCCCCTTTTCTCGTTTCTCTGGGGGTGTCAGGGATTCCCCAGTTTTTCATCACTTTTCTTTGCGAGCACCGGGTAGTCTCGATGGAAATGTCGTTCTGGACAGAAATGGCATTGCTGAGTGGGGCACGTGTCCATTTGGGAGGGTTGGTTTGTGCCTTTGGGAATCGTTGGAGAGTGGGCCATATAAAGGTCCTTCTGGATATTTTGTTCTTGCTCCATGAATTGATCCAGGGACGTGGGTTGTGCTAAGGTAAGAAAAGGTCTCATGGTAGGGTGCAAGAGTTCTGTTATAAGGGGTATAATCTGTTCTTCTGGTGTGTCGGGTAAGAATCCTTAGTATATCTGCACCTTTTTCGGGATAAATTGGTCAGCTGGTTCACTTTTGTTGAGGGCTTCTCCATATAACTTTGCTTGTAGTTTGACTCGTAGGAGTTGTGAATCGAATCCTTCCTTTATCCGTATGCACAATTCATCCCATGTGTTGGAATAGTTCTCGTACAGTTTCTACCAACTCTCCACCTTTTGGAGAAGTCCTTACTTCACTATGGTTGGCCATAGTTCCTTAGGAGTCTCTATGTTATTTAGACTTGTTTCGTATTTATTTAAGAAATTGTTCGTGGTCATTCCCAGAGAATGCAGACAGGTTGTATATTTTGTTAAAGCTGTGCTCCTCGCAGAGCTGTCGATGTGGTTCCCTTTTCTGCCTTAGTATTTTCAGTTCTTCCTGCTACCGTAGGTTTGTTTCTATGCAAGTCGCGCACAGGTATTGTAGTCCATTGGTGTTTCTTTCGATGTCCTCCCATTGGATACACGAGAAGTGGAACCAGTCGTTGCACTTGTCGAAGTGTATCAGATGTTTTCCATGGGGGGAGCACTCTGGGTGTCTGCCCTAGAGTCTGTTCCTTCTTCTAGGCATCTTGGTGGATCTGCTTTGAGTATGCTGTGGATCTTGCCCACTATCTTTTTATCTAATGCATAGAAGCGAGGAATTTGCTTGCTCAAAGTAAATTGTTTGATTATTTGGGAAGTATAGTGTATAGGTTTACCAACCTTAGTTTTGGTCAAAAGGAGAATGTTCGCAAGCGAATATTGTACTAGTTTATAACATTAGTCTTGTTTTATATAAAGTTGGATGTACAGTCTGTTCGAACCCAGTTTTGAGATAATATACAAACTAATACTCTGATTGAGTTATAATTAACTGTCTTTGAAAGTTACTGACATGTCTCAAACTCTTATTGTATAGCTAGCTAGGGCTTAGCTCTATATTCAATGTTGAGTGATGAATTCTTAGGTTGTATAAAAATTGTTTGTTAGAGTCAATGCGAGATAGTTGTATATCCAGGGAACCATACAATTGAACCTTGGAACTTGGTATCCACGGGTCGGATCTCATTTCATGAACAAAAACTTTAACTTTAACTTTAACTCTAATTTTGCGACCTTTGGGTCATGTTTTGCAGAGTATCTCCTTTTTGAATTATGTTTGGTAACTTCGATTACTACATTGTATAACAACTATGTATTTAATATTATTGTTACAATTATTAAATTTATCCATGTTATCTCTTGTATCACTTCTACCCTCCAGCACACTTCCTGAGTTAAATAGAGAAAGGGGTAAAGATGGTACAAAGGGACGGTGTGTCGCGGTGGCCCTCTTCTATACGAAAGTCTAGAAAAGAGGTGGTCATCGTGACAAGGCTCCGCGTCGGACACACATCGTTAACCCATGGTTTTTTATTGAGAGGGGATCCACCTCCAGTGTGTGAATTTTGCGATGCTCCCCTTAGTGTGTACCACATTTTGGTGGAGTGTCGTAAATATGCCCCTATTCGCCTGGCTCTTGATTTTAAAGGTGACCTACGTTTTTTACTACGTGATAGCGCGGATGGAGTTATTTGTTTAATCCGTTTTATACGCTAGGCGGATCTTTTTAATGCCATCTCAGTCACTTTTATAAAGTGGCTCATTTGGATTTTTTCTCATATTGAGAGTATTTTTAACATTTTTAGTGTACTTTAATATGTTGTTTTGTCTTTTTAACACGTCTTTTAGTATGCTTTATCAGGTGTGTTTTGTTTGTTTTTATCATTTTATATTTTAATATGTTTGTTTTGTCTTTTTACAAACTTAATATATTTTAAAATGTTTGTTCTGTATTTTTATTTTAGTGCATACACCTGTGGTTTTTTATTAGCAGGTGTATCACTTAAAAACATGGGTATGTTATCCATATTTCTTCCCCCATGGGGATTTTACTGTATTTTTAAATGTTAAGGCCCTAATGACCTCATTGTGTCAATGGGCCTATAAACAATAATAATAATAATAATAATAATAATAATAATAATAATAATAATAATAATTAGAAAGAACATAAATCGCAAGAGAGAGAGAGAGAGAGAGGGTATTAACATTGATCCTCCTTTCCACCCTCCCTACCCCCTTGAAGTGCTCTCCAGGGGAAGTTGGTGTACGTGCAACTTCTCAGGGAACAAGAGAACGTTGATTGGTCGAACTCGGACATGAGATCACGTGATTCTACCCCTTCTTCTGGTCAACTAGGCCATAACCCCCCCTTAGAAAGTTGATAAACTACCCTGTTCAACGTTAAGACCTCACTCTCGGAGGGCAAATCTTGTTCAAGGTGGACATCTAGTCATGTAAGCAAATTTACGTTTCGATTTTAGCTAACTTGTAAGTATGATCATTTTCAAAATTCACTTTAAGCGATTGTAAATTGTATACTGCTCGTTGTAGGAGGTTGTTAACGTGCAGGACATATAAGTCATTTTTGTGTGTGCTCTAGGTCACTATTTCCAGCGTGTTTTATAGATAGTTAACATGAAAGTTAATTGTTTCTAGAATGGTGGGCTTGAAGAAGTAGTAGCTTCGAATGGGTATAGTGTTTGAGGGTAATCATTATTTGTCTTGATTGTAAGGATAAACTATGTTTGTTTCTGGGGTTTAGTATCGTTAGCTAGGAGACAACTAATTAACTTCAATTATTTGCTTTTACATAGTAATTATGTTATTCATTCACCGATGGTTAGTTCTGGTAGAACTACCTGGTATGTATCCTATTTAATCCCCTTGGGCACGTACGTTTAGCACGTAAGGTTGTTTCTCGTTGAGTGAAACGAGCCGTGATCTTATATTTTGTCTTCAAATAAAATTGATTTTTTATAGTTTTATTTGAACTCTCTTGTACTAGTTACAGCTATTAAAAGGCTAGTTTTCTTTTCCTAAGGGTATAATATTATTGTTTATAGGAATTTGTAGAAAGGGTCGCTTGGCTGTTGTGAACCTAGTTTAGAATTTAATGCCATATTATTTTCTTGTTTGATTGTCAGCTGAGGACAACGTATACTAACGTAACCTTTCAATTATTTATTTTAGATTTTAGTGAGAAAACAATGGATTATTTTCATTTGGTTTATGTCTTAGCACATTTATTTATGAAACAACAACCTGCCAGTTTTTCTTGATCAAGTAGGGTCTGAGGTCGTTGTAATTTACCCTTAGTATTTCATTTATATACGTTAACTTACTTGTTAAACATCTTATTTTGTAATTTGAAATTGTTTTTCATTATAAAAGATTTATTATATTTACTATATCAAAACAATGATTATGTTATGTCTTTCTGTATATCAAATTAGGAAGTTCAATACTCAACTACCAACATTTTTTAAGTTCCTTCTTTTGAGTTGGTAGTATGACGCGATGCTACAAAAAAGTTCCTTCTTGCAAAATCGTGAACTAACTATGGCAAACTCAAAACAATTATGGCAGTAAAAAATTAAAATAGATTAAATCTTTGAAACAAAATCCCCCCAAACTGAGTGCACAAATGAACCCAAACTATTTAAAATGCAATAGTTGCCTAAGCACGATCATAAGATAAGTAAAACGAAATAATATATATTGTTACAGAACTATGTTGGAAAAAAATAGCATAATGGCTGACCAAGGATTGTAAATGAAATAATAGACTAATATAGAGCATTATGGTTTCTCAAAGGGCACCATGGTTCAACAAACTGTCACCAGAAGATCTGTATTTTCATTATTATATCGCTCCTATACAGGCGATACCTCAGCCTTCGATATTTAGCCATGTAATCGCAACGTTTATGGTCCTCTTTAAGATAATCTTTACATGCAGATGGGACATTAGAATGGAGGAATGCCAGGCCTCCATCGTGGTTCGGATTCCACGTTAAGCTGTAGGTCCCCCATTTAATCTCACAATCACCCTACCATTACACATTAGCCTATATCAAGATAGAGATAATGTGTAAGGAGTTTAACTGGATAGTACTAACTCAAGATAGAGATAGGGTGTGATGAGGTGGACTGGATAGAACTAGCTCAATAATGTGGATAAGGTGTAATGAGGTGAAATAGATAGAACTGGCTTAAGATAGAGATAGGTGGCGAACTTTTGCGTTACTAACACCATAGAGTAAATAAGTAATTTTAGCAACTCTGACGGCACCCTATCTTTCATCAATTCCATGGAACCCTATTTTTGAACTACAAACTTTTCAACTTTTTTGTTATCTGGGGGGTTCTTTTACCACTTTGCTGAATTTAAATTTTCTTCCGCACTGAAAGGTAGTTTTTCTAATAGTTTTGGAAATATTTAAAACTATTCCGCCCTTTTACCAACCCATTTAATCACCCAAATTACAATTTTGAAATATTAAGACTTATTTGGTTATCCAATATGATTTATTTACGTGACTGCCAAATTTCAATTTCCAACCCCACCAAAAATAGTGTTCTACATTAATTGTATACATTTTGAGCTCTTCCATTTCCCATTTTTGGATTCTTATATTCCACTTCCACATACATCATTCGTTTATCTGGGAAGGTATATTTACTTACATGCCTATTTCTTATTGTATTCCTTACCAAGAAGTTTTTTATATTGTCTTATAACATTTTGAGCCCCCTATTTCTTGGAACCAATGTTCAAATTTAAAACGTTCAGTAATTTATTATTTTTTATTATTTGGAGCTGTTGTCCTAATGGTTTAAAGTATTTAGGTTTTATACCACACTTAGAAACGTTTTATGTATTAGTTTTTGAAACTCCTATCTTTCCTTCAAACCAGAACTTAATCTATAATAATAAAAGGAAGTGTTTGTGTGTGTGTGTTTGTTTGTGTGCGATGCCCAGCCAATTCTACGGCATGCAGAGATCTGAAATTTTTAACATAGGTGGACGGAAGGGGGTCCGAATGCACCTCGAAGCAGGATTTTTAAATTTTTAATTCGCTTTTTAATCAGGCTATATTTAACCAATTTTTGGTGATTCATGGGTAACACCGTCCGGGACTGCTAGTTTTAAAAATAAAGAAACTTTAATACTTTTTAGTTATCTGCAAAATGTCTAATTTCTATCACACTAAAAGGTGTTATTTCTATAAAAAAAATTCTCATACTCCATTTCACTACCTCCACAATCACACTCTCATTTTGTAATATCAAATTTTAAATTTTCCGATCTCTGTACCATTTAACAAAATTTCAATTTTTTGCCTCACCAATAAGTGGTTGATAATTTTTGTTCTGTACATTTTCAGCCCCAGCCATTTTCCTTATCCCCAGTTTGAATTTTAAATGTTCAATTTCTTCTGGGTTTTTGGTTTGACACTTTGTATTTAATAACATATTTAAATTTTATACTGTAATAATTATTTTTAATTTTAAAATTTTGAGAGGAGCCTCTTCCCATATTATGGTACTTCATTTTTAAATTTAAGAATATTTAGACCTTCATTCCGGTTTGAAGTGGTCCTTAAACCTGCCTAACAAGTTTCAATCTTCTACCACACTGATAATTAGTTTATTATTCTAGTTTTGGATATTTATACCTCACATTTCACCAGCCCCCACTTTTGAAATAAATTATTTAATACTAATGTTGTTTTTGGCTTGTTGCCTCTACATTTCTGGCGTATTTAATGTTCCATTTCCTCTAAATGGTATTTTATACTAACATGACTTCCCTTCTCTTTCCCGGAGCTACATTTACAAATTTAAATGTTCAGACTTTTAGGTTTGAGTCCCTAAACCTATATGCCAAATTTCAGTTCTTATCCACCCAAAGAACTAGTTGTTTGTCTTAGTTTTGGAAATTTTAACCCCCCTCCCCGTCCACGAGTCATTTCTCAAAGTTCCTCTTAGAAATGTTTATTTTTATTGGGTTATAAGAAGGGGTCCTTCTACCTGCTTGCCAAATTTAAATTTTCTACCAAACCTAAAAGGGTTTTTATCAACCCCTCCCCTTTTCCCCATATAACATTTTGAGACTCTTCTGATTATTTTAGGTCGAACCTTTACCTTCCTTACGAATGTAAGCTTTCTACTACACTGAGAATAAGTTGTTTCTATTAATTTTGGAAATTTAAAACCCTTTCCCAATTCCACAAATTTATCTAACTACCATTTAGAAATGTCAAATTTTAAGACTTTTTTTGTAATCTATGTTTGTTCTTCTACATGCCTGCCAAATTTAGATTTTCTTCCGCCCTTAAAATATGTTTTTCTCTTTATCCCCCTTCACCTATTACCCCGTTTTCAATTTAAAACATTTAAGTTTTCAATACTTAATGATTATTTGGAGTGGTCCTTTTACCTTTGTGCCAAATTTTAATTTTCTATCTCATCTAAAAAGTGTTTTCTGATTATATTACCCCCCCCATCTCCCACAACTCCATTTTACTTCCAACTTTAGAGATTAGAAAAAGTAGTTAAAAGCTATCACACGATTCCTGAGACTGGCCTATGAAGAGAAGGTTGATTACACCTTATTGCTTCTGATGATTAAGCAATAAATGATTGCTAACATTTACTCAAGCACTTATAATTTAAAATCAATCAATTGTATGACTTACGTTAAAGATTAAATTTTACCTCCTTCTACCTCCATAAAATAATTTAACTTGTTTCCATATCCACATCTGTGGTCACTTGGGCTAAAGTCAACCTTGTCTTGGCTGGTTCACCGGTGATTGAAGGGTCAGGGGTGAGAATCCCGTCTGGGTGTACTAAGAGACCCCATCCATAAATAGTTTTCAACTTTCTCTTAATGAAAATGCGGGTAAATTCTTTCTAATTTCTACCCTACTCATCCACACCCTATTAATAGCCAGGACGGTTAGTAAAATATGGCGCACAAAAAAAACTTGTTTCTTGCTCTAAATTTAAAATTTTTATGAATAACATTTGAGCATTATTTTCGTAATAGTGGAAATGGTCTGATATTGTTTGTAGCTGACCTCAATGATGGAGTTTTGAATGCTTGCCAATAGATGTCACGAGTATATTCATTTTTATTCTTGTTTGTCAGTTGGCAACGTCCTGTCACTGTGTTTACGTCGGCTACCTTGCTCCCGCTCTTTCAATCACTTTTATAAACTTCATATTTGATATATGTTCGATTTGAAATGTCTGAAAGTGGTCGTCTGCCCGTGCAACATGAGTTGGGATATCAACATACTTTGGTAAGTGAAACTATTTATTGGATGTAACTTAGTTTTACACAATTATATATTTTTCTCTGATTTTTTATTATTATTTTTACATCGTTTAGTTACTATATTGTTTGTTTTTATTTGATATTATTATATATACATTTTAAGAGCAACAAGTTCAAACTGAGCCTCAAGATTCTATACAGAGTACACACTTAGATTTAGTTTTGCGCTAGCTTTTTGACTTCAATTCGGGGGGGTCAGGATTTGATCCCGGACCAGGTATACTGAGGGTGTTTTTCCACTACTTGTTTTCGCGGCGATGAATTAACTGCCAAAGGACTTGTTGTTCTACAGCTAAGCTAGTTTGTAAGTCTTGTATTACTGCAATTTGATTCAGAAAAGATCATGTAAGATACTCCCAATAATTATATAGTAAATCATTAAAATTTACCCTTCCATGTCTTGTTGACTTAAATTAATACATTTTTTAATCTTTTGGATATTAATGGCATCATCTCTTATTAGTTAAAACAAAGCAAGCCTAACTAAATAAAGTGCAATATTTTTCGTGTCTAATGCAGCAAACAATTTGTTAAAAAAAAGATTTTTTACGAAGATAACACTACCAGACAAAGTTATAATATAGGCCTATATATTTTTTGCAGCGCGTTTCTTACTAACCGTTCGGGTATACGCTGATAACGCTATAATTTGCATTTGACACCTGAGAGGGAAATACATTAAAATATTTGGCTTTGTTTATAAAATAATTTATTTATTTGTGAGCTGAATAAACGACCTTAACCGTATTCACGCTATGTTGTTTGGAAGATGGAGATATTAATTTACTAAACCGACCCGGTTACAGTCTGGAAACATTTAATGATGGGCACCACTTCTTTCTACAATATACGCTGTAACAACAATACATTTAAACACTAGACCCCGAAATAAATGTATACCACTCCCAACTTAATTTTCTCGGTTATAGAATTTCAGTTTGCTTGAGCTAGTTTGTAGTTCATAACATATAAACGATTATTCTAAGATAAACTATAATTATTAAATAAAACATATGATGCATAAAATAATCGTATATATTATTTTGTATGAATAATACAAACTAACCCAACCTAGCCTTCCATGCTTGGGACAATTAATGTTAATATACATTGAGATGGGTGTATACATTTATTTAGGTTGACATTTATGTTGGGTCATTGGTTGGAGAGTTTCAGAAAATGATGAGCTATAATTAAGCTTTTGTGCTAACAAAGCCTTGTAAAATAGGTGAGCCAAGTAATTATTTAATTTATAAGTTTGGTTTGATCTTAATACTGTTAATATCACAACGTATTTCCCTTTTATATGTCGAATGTAGTTAATATCGTTGTATGGTAGTAGGGCTATTATTTTCAAAAATATATTTCTTACTTAGTAAATAAACCCTACTTTTCAAGTAGGCTACTAAAAATATTTAAAACACAAAATTGTTAACTCTTTGTTTTTGTTCTTTAAATTATGTCAAGTTCACATACTTTTCTTATAATCTACTTGGTTACAAGAAATATTTTTTAAGATGAAACAATCAATTTTCCACCTGAATTAGTGGCCAAGTGGAAAAGGATATTGACTTCAGAATGTAAGTGGATTTGTTTATAAAAAATATAGAGGGGCTATTTAGGGGTTTGGTGCTCTATCGAAATTATGCATGCTGTTGGATGGTTGTTATTGGTAGGCCCAAGTGTGTTGTTTTAGGTTTATGCCAGGCCTCCACTGTGGTTCGGATCCCACGTTAAACTGTAGGTCCTTCATTTCATCTCACAAGCACCCTACTATTACACATTAGCGTAAGTGCGTACAAACCGAACGGGTAGTAAGACGTGGTGCTAATAATAATAATAATAATAATATGTATAGTAAGGGCGGGGTTTGGGGAGAGGGGTTAAATTTTAATCTTAATATGAATCAGTATATGCAGTATGCATGTAAGCCCTGTCTATAACTCTCGACAAAATTCAAGTGAACATAGTTAAAATAAGCATGGACATTAACATGGACATTTTTTGTCGCATCTTACATGTGAATGCTTAGCTAAACCGTCACTTCCATCATCTGGAGTAACTGAAATATCTCTTTGAATGTTATTTATTATAACATTTTAAAA
>CABFWB010008760.1:0-16182 GCA_902151455.1 Timema bartmani
GAATGGCCTGGCACTGGTGTCAATTCACTACTCAGTGACTTTCACACCTGCGGACGTTTTGGATGTCATGGCCAAGAAAGCTAACAGAAGACTACTATTGTATAAGTGATAGATAGTGGTGCATGAACACTTTTCCATACACATAGTAATCTCATTATTTGTACTTTGTTAGTTACCTTTAATTATGTTAATTTAATATAGTGAATTCACTTAGAAAACTCGTTGCTTTCTGCTTTTCCAATAGACCCAAAAACAATATGAATTTATTGACACTGCAAAAACGTTTAATTTAACATTTCTAAAAACTTTAACTAAAGTCAGAAATAATGGGGTTTACAAAAAGTCAGGGTGGGGGTAGCATAGCATTTTATATTACCACCCAAAATGAAATCCTGGATACGTGCCTACCACCAAGCTATCTGCATATTTACAATAATAATGAGGGATGATGATGGTATAATTTAGGATAACTTTACCTGCATTGGCGTGGAGGGAAAACGAAAAATAATTTAGGTTTACCCTCAGTACTTCATGATAGTATCTGTACCTTGACCTCAGACATCCACTCATGGTCCTGGATAGTGTTTAGACAAAAGTAAAAAAATAAAAATACAAGCTATCAAGCCAATTCATTTTTTCCCTTTAAATGAGTTGTAGGAACCATATTATAAAATTTCTCTTAAATGGTAAACTTGGGTCCTCATATATTTGTGTGTATCCAGCCTGACTAGACATACACATGTTAACTGCTCTATCACCATTGCATCGAGGACTATTCTTTGAGACGGACCTTAGTCAAAAACTTCAAAGTTATATCTAATCGAAAAGTGGGAGCTAAATGATTGCTGGGTAAAGAGGAATTTTTTTTATAAAGATAAATGTTAAAGTGTCTATTCATTTATAGGCTTATTAAAATATATTTAAATTGGTACAAAAACTACGGATTTAAACTAAAATAGCCCTTTTATTTATTTCCTGCTGTTATGCACTTAGAAATTTAAAATAATTTTAATACGATACTAAATTATTAAATATTAAAACAATATCTACGATTATATTATCTGGTTCATAGAACCAATTAAAACATTAGGTCTATTATTTAACGAACAAATTGGGCTCTATATACTTATGTGCACAATACTTATAGCAATAATAATAATAATAATAATAATAATAATAATAATAATAATAATAATAATAATAATAATACAATGACTATCGCATTGAATAAGTTATACCAAGTTTGCTAAACGTTTAAAACTGTTTATTTTGTCAAATTTGATTAGTTACGTAATTTACGAGTTGGCCAATAAGTACTTTAGCATTGTGGAGTGTAGCCTTAGGGTATATTCTATTCTTATTACATCACTGTAATGCGCATTGCATTTAAAAATATCTCACGGCGAAGGAGTGCAAAGTAAAATTGCCAACGGGTATAAAACTCTTTTAATCCTAGATGAATAACAAGAATTCAACTTAATGATCTCCCCCTCTGCGGCTCACTACCCATCCGGGTTATCAATATTTGATCCCACTGATCAGAGTAGGGATGAATGACATAATTTAGAGGAAATACACCCTAACTTACGGAAAACTACCTAGGGAACTACTTTACCAATTAATAATCAAGTCGATATAATTTATTCTCTTTGTCCAATTCATAACACAGCCCATTTCAGCAATATGGTGCAAAATATAGATTTTTTCTATCGAGTATTATTATTCATCCTGGGCATCCACATATCACTTAAGCTAATATGTTAGAGATGGAAAAGGTAGAGTTTGAGGAAATGTACTTACATTTTGTTAGTGAGAGATTGAGAAGGTATTTAGGGAATATCTCCTTCAGTGCACCTAACTACAAGTTTAACCCCAACCCCTCAGTAGCCGGTAATTCAGACTGTATGACCTTGACGTTTAGTCCACGCATTATTTATATGATGTAGTCAATGAAAAATTTAATGAATGTTTTTTCCTTAGTTCTCACTTTTACCAAATTTAGACTGAATGATAGATGGTGAGATATAATTTTGTAGTAAAACTACCTTCATCACTATTTAGAACTGGTTTTCACCTATGGCTTTACTTGAATTGAAGCCGGAGAAATATTTTTTAGCTCTAGTAGAAACAAAGCTAAATAAGCCTAATGAACACGCAAAACCACAAATTATATAAATTTAAGACACAAATACAACACGCTAGAATTGGGTCTCTTCTATGGAAGAATTGGTCCAAGGAACACCAAAGAATAGTTTAAAATAGTTATCTGAAAAACTAAAACTAAGAAAATTGAAAGAAGCTCTCTAACGTGAGTGCCCTATCACACCAAAAATTGTGGGATTAGTAACAAACAACAAGAATATTATTTGCAGCACTAACGCATTTGAAGCTAGACCGAATCATGAGCCATAAGTGGTTCTTTATGCGCTGACAAATATTCCAGAAGAAACATGAGACCCCCCCCCGGTTTATCCACGTGCTCGAATCACGTGACATTCTTTGTTTCCGCGTCAGGTTCATCCACGTGCTCGAATCACGTGACATTCTTTGTTTCCGCGTCAAACAACCGTGACGTTCGTCTACTACCCACGCCCTGTTTTTTGACATGACCTCACTCGATGTAAGGGTAGTATGGTGGGTTCTCTTTAGCTTACCCTCTTCTGGAAAAAATAAAGAGTACAATAGAAAAAGTCCCTTCTTGATCCGATGAATACTTTTTCACTTTATTGGCAACAAACAAACAAACAAACAAACAAACAACAAGCAGACAGACACAAATTCTAAAAATTGTTTAGTTGGTTTTCACACTCAAGAAAAAATAAAAATAAACCCCACAACAATTTAGGCGTTCAGACATATACGCCATTCACGACCTAAGTTTACTTGGATGACAGCTCAANATACCTTAGAGTTTTTATGTATAAATAAGAATTAGATTAAAATAAGCACATATTATATAAAAACAACCTTTTTTGTCTCGATATTTATATAAACTTTCTAAACACAGCATTTAAATGAATTATTCACTCTAAAAATAACTTATTCTAGAATAGTAGTACAATCCTAGAACCAGATACTGTAATATTGGTCATTTGGCAAAATTTTCTTCCCCAACTTTAACAAGTGTATAGTTAAACTATAAATAGTGATTCGATGATTTCAAATGATTACAGTCCACGAGTTCTAAGGAGTCAGACCTAATATTTTATGCTTTTCCCGTATCATTGTTAAGGTAAAGTAATTAATGTATGTGGCTGGAAATTAGTGTTAGTGCCTGTGTTACTAAACATTCATTTGAGTTGCACAGAGTGAAATATGTATAAAATTAATAATATAAAATATTTAAATGAATTGGTAGGCATAAAATAGTAAGTCTGATCCCTTATAAACTAGTGAAATGTATTGATTTGAAATAGTTGAATCACTGTTCGTAAATACACTTGTTAAAATTGGTCAATAAAATGTTGGGGATAGAATGACCTTAGCACCTATAACACTCCGATAACGGGTGGAAGACATTCACAAATAAGTTTATATTAAATAAATACAATCGTTATTTACTCTACAAACAAATAATTACATAATCCTATTTAGAAAGTTTTTTAAGTTTATATTTTAAAGTCAAAGCTGATTTTAGTTTAACTTTTTTTTTTTTTTTACAGAAAATAAAGTAAACTTATAGTTTTACTTTTATTGTATTCCTTTAAACGCTTTTACTTCTTCAGCAACTATTTAACTCATTTTGGAAACTTTAAAAAATACACCTTCTAAACTTTAAAATGTTCAGGGATATCGTGTTAGATTATTTTTATACAAGATTACTAATAAAGAGTAGTTTGTGCACTGTTGCCAAAATATCAATAGTACCATTTTTATTACATTTCGTATAAAATATCAACGAGACAGAAAGTGTTTTCAGTATTAGTGTAGTGTTTGTGGAGTTATCTGTCAAACTAGCTCACCACTAAATCTCAACTCCTGCTTTGACGTAATTTATTGGTCAAATGATCAACATCATCACTTCCCTTAAAACTACACTACAATATCACTAAGAACGTACTTACGCTGAACTAGCACTAAAACAACACTGGCATTGCATTATAACTAAAACAAAAAAAAGGCTTCACTAACATTAAAAGCCACACTAACGCTGCACTAGCACTAAAACAAAAAAACACTAAAACTGCACTAAAAACAACACTGCACCGTTCTTTTATTTTATACCAATCCAAAGTTCACCAGCCAAATAAATATTGAATTATTGGTATTTGAATGTTTTATTATATTATATAAAGTGCGAGAATAATTATTTAACTCGTAATTTTTTGTTTCATAGAAATCATATTACATATAAATGTTTGAAACTATTACATTATTCTAAATGTTTATTTATATGAAGCCAAATTAGTTGCTCTCAAAGGTTGAATACAATTTAATTTTCACAGAAAGAACCTTATCTGACAGCTAGAAAAGCTACTATATCTAATTTCATGTATTCATACGTCAAGTCATGTTATCTAAAGCTATAATTTTTTAAATATATAATACCAGTACCTGTTATAGTACTAATAATATAATAAAAGTGATCATTTTTGGTCGCAAGATATAAACTAATATTTTCTAGGAGACCCTTTCTATGAACATTGGACTGTGTCTGATAAATCCAAGTCATAGCTCGCTGAACATATTTTTTAGGGAACATTAATTGAGACACATAGCTGCAAATAAGAGATTCAAATAAAATTATGGAGATAAAGTATGTAGGGAAAAGACCACAAGGAAGACCAAGAAAGAAATGGGAGAAACAGATAACAGAAAGTGTGCAAGTGAGAGGAGGGGAATGGAAACAATTAAAGGAGGAACAGTGGTGGAAGGATAGAGGAAGATGGAGGCATTTTACTAAACTGACCCGGCCACAGGCTGGAAACAGTTGATGATGATGAATTATGATGATTATGATGCTAATGAGCTGCAAATATTTATATTCATTTACTGAACCTAAAGTAAACTCGTTAGAAAAATGATACCTGACTGTTACAGAAGCTATGTTTTCGAATTCAAACATCAAGACACATTTTAAGCTGCACTCGTTTTTAACACATGTTGTATATTTCGAACCATTCAAGATGATAGTGAAATTAGTTTGATAGTTGGGGCTGTATGCATCTTGCTGTGTCGCACCGATTATAATCCTCATATCAAATAGCACGCTTCGCTGGTTGCATGGCCTAACTTGCCTACTGTATTTCGAAATACAGTGGACTGCCAACGACTGGGAGACCAAGGTTCAAATCCCTGTTTGTTGTACTAATGGTGTAGACAAGTAATTCTAGTTCACACTTATTATTATTCAATACAGTTTGTTTCTAGTTTTTCTACGCCTGGACTTGACTAGTTGTCATAGTTCATCTATATCATAGTTTAAATGCAGTTTGTTTCTAGTTTGTCTACCCCTGAACTAGACTAGTTGTCATACTTCATCTATATAATAGTTTAAATGCAGTTTGTTTCTAGTTTGTCTACCCCTGGACTAAACTAGTTGTTATAGTTCATCTCTATCATAGTTTAAATGCAGTTTGTTCCTAGTTTGTCTACCCCTGGACTAGACTAGTTGTTATAGTTCATCTATATCATAGTTTAAATGCAGTTTGTTTCTAGTTTGTCTACCCCTGGACTAGTCTAGTTTTCATAGTTAATCTATATCATAGTTTAAATGCAGTTTGTTCCTAGTTTGTCTACCCCTGAATTAGTCTTGTAGTCCTAATCCCCCTCCCCCTTAGTTTTGATGCAGACAAACGATGTTAACAGTCCATAGATCAAGCGGAGGAAATGTGTATTTGTACCCCCAGAAGTCGTGTGTTGGTGGAGGACCGACAGCTCATGTTCAACATCATCTTTCACCATAACAGCAGAGTGGAGGAAAGAAAACATTATTATTACACAGCGATATATTAGCTGTCCCAGAACAAGAACGCCAACATTGACATTTGTTTCGTGTTTAAAATCACATTTCTTTTTTTTTCTGTCTAAATTTAGAAACTAACCATAACAAGTATGCATTTGGATTCTTCGTCGTAATTCATGGGCAGGAAGGTCCGCGGGTAAGTTAGGGGACCTGGGTTCAAATAAAGATCACAAATATTTGTATATAAATACATTCACTTTATAGAGTATTTATAGAGCAATGCATACATGACGAAAACAAATGTAGGGTGTTCGAAACAAGGTGCTTAGGAAGATAATTGATCCAAAAAGGTATGAGGCTACTGGCGAGTGGAGGAGGCTAAAAAAGATGAGATATATACCCTGTACTCATCACAAGACATTGTTAGGATAATCAAGTCTTGTAGATTAGGGTGGGCAGGATATGTAGTGTGAATGGGCGATTCTAGAACCTTGTTCAGGGTATTGACTAACAAACCCAATGGGAATATCTACAAGGATATGGGAGGATAACATTAGAATGGACCTGAAAGAGATATGGTGTAACGAGGGAAACTGGATATAACTAGCTCAAGATAGGGATATGGTGTAATGAGGGTGACTGCATATAACTAACTCAAGATAGGGATAGGGTGTAATGAGGGGGACTGGATAGAACTAGCTCAAGATAAGGATAGGGTGTAATGAAGTGGACACGATAGAACTATCTCAAGATAGGGATAGGGTGTAATGAGGGGGACTGGATAGAACTAGCTCAAGATAGGGATAGAATGTAATGAGGGAGACTGGATATAACTAGCTCAAGATAAGGATAGGGTGTAATGAGGGAGACTGGATAGAACTAGCTCAAGATAGAGACAGGGTGTAATGAGGGAGACTGGATAGAACTAGCTCAAGATAAGGATAGGGTGTAATGAGGGAGACTGGATATAACTCGCTCAAGATAGAAATAGGGTGTAATGAGGGAGACTGGATAGAACTAGCTCAAGATAAGGATAGGATGTAATGAGGGAGACTGGATATAACTAGCTCAAGATAAGGATAGCGTGTAATGAAGTGGACACGATAGAACTATCTCAAGATAGGGATATGGTGTAATGAAGTTGACACGATAGAACTATCTCAAGATAGGGATATGGTGTAATGAGGTAGACTGGATATAACTAGCTCAAGATAGGGATATGGTGTAATGAGTGAGACTGGATAGAACTAGCTCAAGATAGGGATATGGTGTAATGAGGTAACTGGATATAACTAGCTCAAGATATGGATAGGGTGTAATGAGGGAGACTGGATAGAACTAGCTCAAGATAGAGACAGGGTGTAATGAGGGAGACTGGATATAACTCGCTCAAGATAGAGATAGGGTGTAATGAGGGAGACTGGATAGAACTAGCTCAATATAAGGATAGGGTGTAATGAAGTGGACACGATAGAACTATCTCAAGATAGGGATATGGTGTATTGAAGTGGACACGATAGAACTATCTCAAGATAGGAATATGGTGTAATGAGGTAGACTGGATATAACTAGCTCAAGATAGGGATATGGTGTAATGAGGGAGACTGGATAGAACTAGCTCAAGATAGAGATATGGTGTAGTGAGGGAAACTGGATATAACTAGCTCAAGATAGGGATATGGTGTAATGAAGTGGACACGATAGAACTATCTCAAGATAGGGATATGGTGTAATGAAGTGGACACGATAGAACTATCTCAAGATACGGATATGGTGTAATGAGGTAGACTGGATAGAACTAGCTCAAGATAGGGATATGGTGTAATGAGGGAAACTGGATATAACTAGCTCAAGATAGAGATATGGTGTAATGAGGGAAACTGGATATAACTAGCTCAAGATAGGGATATGGTGTAATGAGGGAGACTGGATTGAACTAGCTCAAGAGATGGATATGGTGTAATGAGGGAGACTGGATATAACTAGCTCAAGATAGGGATATGGTGTAATGAGGGAGACTGGATATAACTAGCTCAAGATAGGGATATGGTGTAATGAGGGAGACTGTATATAACTAGCTCAAGATAGGTAGAGGGTGTAATTAAGTGGACACGATATATCTATCTCAAGATAGAAATATGGTGTAATGAAGTGGACACGATAGAACTAGCTCAAGATAGAGATATGGTGTAATGAGGGAGATTGGATATAACTAGCTCAAGATAGGGATAAGGTGTAATGAGGGGGACTGGATAGAACTAGCTCAAGATAAGGATAGGATGTAATGAAGTGGACAAGATAGAACTATCTCAAGATAGGGATAGGATGTAATGAAGTGGACAAGATAGAACTATCTCAAGATAGGGATAGGGTGTAATGAGGTATACTGGATATAACTAGCTCAAGATAGGGATAGAATGTAATGAGGGAGACTGGATATAACTAGCTCAAGATAGAGACAGGATGTAATGGGGGAGACTGGATATAACTAGCTCAAGATAGAGACAGGATGTAATGGGGGAGACTGGATATAACTAGCTCAAGATAGGGATAGGATGTAATGAGGTGGACTGGATAGAACTAGCTCAAGATAGGGCTAGAATGTAATGAGGGAGACTGGATATAACTAGCTCAAGATATAGATAGGGTGTAATGAGGGAGATTGGATATAACTAGCTCAAGATAGAGATAGGCTGTAATGAGGGAGACTGGATATAACTATCTCAAGATAGGGATAGAATGTAATGAGGGAGACTGGATATAACTAGCTCAAGATAGAGATAGGCTGTAATGAGGGAGACTGGATATAACTAGCTCAAGATAGAGACAGGATGTAATGAGGGAGACTGGATATAACTAAGCTCAAGATAGGGATAGGTGGCCTACTTTTGTAAGTGTGGCAATGAACTTTCTAGTTCCCGATGCCTTAGAGTGAGTAAATGCATACATTAAAGGCGCGAGGCTTGGTGTTAAGGCATCATAATGTTGTTCTAGTTTAAGTTACTAACAAACAGTGTTTTGAGATTAAGTTGTTTATGAAAATGGTATATAGACCTAGAACACTTCAATCACATTTTAAACTGAGATATATTGGGAATTATTCTGTTTATAACTTATAAAGAGATTTTCTACATAGTTGATTAATAAGAATAAATTAACAAGGCTAGAGATAAATGCCTTTTACATATTAAAAAAAGATTCTCAACCAACATCGATGGTCATGATGACCAAACGTCGAGTCCGTAAAGTGTGGTGGTCTGGTGACTGGAAGGTCTGATATTGTATCTCTACTAGGTGTACTAAGGAGGATTTTTACCCTCTACCTCCACGAACATACGGGTACATTTCCTCTAAATTCTACTTACCTCATCATTACCTCATAATTAAATGTGGGTTGCTTGGATGAGTAAATGCAGTTGGGTTGAAGGAGAGGAGCGGGGAGGGGGGTGTGAAAGTGAATTTCCCAATTCAAGGCGTTCGAAATTAGAAACATTCAAAGGCTTCGTTGAGAACAACTGGGGGGTATGGAATACCTCCCAATTAACAGGGGACCAGGGGATTTTCCACCAGGAAAATTATAAAATTTGAGAAGATAATTGGGCCTTAGGTCGAGCTTTAAGGCAAATGTATTTTTAAAGTTGTTAATGATGGATTTTTCAAGCTACAAGTACTATTTGTTTTGATATTCCCCATCACTGCTTGTAAGAAAGTTAACAAATTTCGGTAAATAAAACTCCAGGATTTATCAAGTGATCAAGTGATCAACTTTAAACATTACCTAACCTTATTAAGGCTATTGGTGTCTAGTAGGATAGTAGTAGTAGTGAAAGAAGTAGCCTTAAAACTAGTAGGCGGTGACAACGGTGTTAGTAGCCAAGTAGTTTTGTCTGTGGTAAAGAACATTCACAGCCGAAACTCGAAAGTACGGTGGTACACAGTAATTCTAGAATTTCCCAACTCAAGATCTCGACTCACCACCAAGTTTTCAACTTTCGATCTTTTCCCCAGCATTGGAGGGAGGGTGGGGTGACAACCTCCCCCTTCTATCCGCCTCCTAGCGCAACAACCCTGGGTAGTAGGTACCGTTGTGAAAACTTAATTTAAAACTGCATTGCATTTTTTACCCAATCGAATAGTCAAAATAACCCCACACAAATAATTGTAATAACATGCACCCATTCGGGAAATACGCCTATGTACTAATTACGCTGATGGGTCAAGGATGAGTAAGGGTGAATTTTAAAGTAAATGTAGCCACATTTACCTGGAGTGAGAGTGGGAAGACATTTAGGAAAAATTACCCCGAACTCCCCATCACCGGAAAACCAAACTGGATGATTTTGACGTCTGGTCCGCATTCTTACCGGTTTGGTTCTAGGTAAGTTCATGTTTGATATTCATTTTCTAAGCTCAGTGTAAGAAGTATTTTACATTTTGATTTATTGCTTGCTTTTAGTTTACTACCCATTCAGGTTATACGCATATGTACTAATTACTCTAATGATTTAGGTATGAGGAAGATTGAATCTAGAGTAAATGTACACGCATTTTCCTGAAGGGACGGTGGGGAACATTTTAGGAAAACCCTCCTCATTACACCCTAACGGGATTTGAACCCCAATCTCCCTGTCATCGGCAGTTTAGTCTATTGTGAGAGTGAAGCCTTAGAACATGTAGCCACCGAAGCAGATATTAATCTATTCAAAAAAATGCACGTGAAGGCCAAATTAAAAAAGAAAAAGAGAACTTTACGTTGCTATTATCGTGTTTTTTAAAATTCATAAACCAAAAGATTGGTTTGGTGTTATTTCTATATATCCGGAGCTGGGCATGAACTTCACCCCTCAGCTGATTAGGACTCCCTGCACCATCTGGTAGATGGTGGATATTACATGTAATAGAGAAATTCATTGAATGCAAATATAAATGGTATGACTCAATCGTACATATTTTCCATACATATATATATATTATATTTAAATATAGTATATATTATAATTTGTGCAAGCCTAACTAAATTCATTAAAAATCACAAAATCGTTTGAGCCATTTTTAAATTTTTAAATTTACAAAAAATCACTCTTCAGTAGACTATCCTTGATTTTAAGACTATAATAAAAATTTTAAAAATTAACTGAAATATGACCATATACCATCTAGATAATATATAATTGGAACAAGTATCAAGTCTCTTCCACTATAGACTCAAAATATAAACATACAGACTTGTAAAACCCTCTTTTTTGAGTTTATAAGCACATACAATGTACAGTACATACATTGTAATCCAGAGCAGTGGTTTTCAACTAACAACTTGTGGGTACAAAGTAGAAGAAAAAATATATCTGGTGATATGTGAGCAAAAACTGTTGAATACTCAAACAGGTAGGAAGTATTCAATCACAATGCTTTATATATATATATATATAGGCTTATATCATAAAGTAATAAAAATACTACCCGCCTCGATGGTCGCGAGGTCTAACGCGCTATTCTCGTGGTAGACTAGACTGCCGATGAAGGTGAAATCGAGATTTGAATATCGATTGGGCTTACTGAGTTTTGTTTTCCCCTAAATGGTTTCCCACTCTCCATCCACACAAATCTGGGTATACTTCCTCTAAATATAATCTCCTTAATCCCTTAAATCATAAGCGTAATTAGTACATAGGCGTAAAACCCGAATGGGTAGTAAGACACGGTTCAAAAAAAATCCTTTGATTCTAGTATGTAAAGAAGACGTTTTAGAACGTGAATAGAGGCTAATTTAAAGCCACCCCTTAGATTACTTATTTTTTATTTTCGTGTCATTTTTCATGTTTGTGAGTGGTGGCAACTAAAGCCCAGTAACCTAGATTCCAGTGAGTGCAGTAATGACCGTGTGCTACAAAACAGCAAGGAGTAGTTCCAGCAGGATGGATGTGTCGGGAAAGGTGAGGGGTAAAAGAAGGGTCTCTGTGCGTCACATGAACCTCTGACATTTACCCCCAACCCGGGCCCGGTTGATAGAAGGGGGAGGGGGGGGATTCTGGAGTCCACGGTCAATCACTCCCGTTAATTGAATTCCAGCTTGCCGAGACTTCACTTCTTTCATGTACAAGGAGAGGTAACATCATTAATATGACGCAGGCACTATTGCTGCTGTCTCAATTGCGGTGTATTCTGGGAATATAACAAATTAGAGCCAATATCTCATTTACAGGTTATTCTGGGAATATAACAAATTAGAGCAAATATCTCATCTACAGGCTATTCTGTGAATGTAACACACTAGAACCAATATCTCATTTACGGGTTATTCTGGGAATATAACAAACTAGATCAAATATCTCATTTACAGGCTATTATGTGAATGTAACACACTAGAACCAATATCTCATTTACGGGCTATTCTGGGAATATAACAAACTAGAGCTAATATCTCATCTACAGGTTATTCTGAACTAGAACCAATATCTCATTTACGGGTTATTCTGGGATCATAACAAACTAGAACCAATATCTCATTTACGGGTTATTCTGAGAATATAACAAACTAGAACCAATATCTCATTTACGGGCTATTCTGGGATCATAACAAACTAGAACCAATATCTCATTTACGGGTTATTCTGGGAATATAACAAACTAGAGCTAATATCTCATCTACAGGTTAATCTGGGAATACATAACAAACTAGAGCTAATATCTTATCTACAGGTTATTCTGGGAATATAACAAACTAGAACCAATATCTCATTTACGGGCTATTCTGGGAATATAACAAACTAGAGCTAATATCTCATCTACAGGTTATTCTGGGAATATATAACAAACTAGAGCCAATATCTCATTTATGGGTTATTCTGAGAATATAACAAACTAGAACCAATATCTCATTTACGGGTTATTCTGGGATCATAACAAACTAGAACCAATATCTCATTTACGGGTTATTCTGGGAATATAACAAACCAGAGCTAATATCTCATCTACAGGTTATTCTGGGAATACATAACAAACTAGAGCCAATATCTCATTTACGGGTTATTCTGGAAATATAACAAACTAGAACCAATATCTCATTTACGGGTTATTCTGGGAACATAATAAACTAGAACCAGTATCTCATTTACGGGTTATTCTGGGAATATAACAAACTAGAGCTAATATCTCATCTACAAGTTATTCTGGGAATATATAACAAACTAGAGCCAATATCTCAATTACGGTTTATTTTGGGAATATAGTAAATTAGAGCCAATATCTCATATACGGGTTAGTCTGGGAATATAACAAACTGGAACCAATATCTCATTTACAGGTTATTCTGGGAATATAACAAACTAGATCCAATATCTCATTTACGGGTTATTCTGGGAATATAACAAATTAGAGCCAATATCTCATATACGGGTTATTCTGGGAATACATAACAAACTAGAGCCAATATCTCATTTACGGGTTATTCTGGGAATATAACAAATTAGAGCCAATATCTCATATACGGGTTATTCTGGGAATATAATAAACTAGAACCAATATCTCATTTACGGGTTATTCTGGGAATATAACAAACTAGAGCTAATATCTCATCTACAGGTTATTCTGGGAATACTTAACAAACTAGAGCCAATATTTCATTTACGGGCTATTCTGGGAATATAACAAACTAGAACCAATATCTCATTTACGGGTTATTCTGGTAATATAACAAACTAGAGCTAATATCTCATCTACAGGTTATTCTGGGAATATAACAAACTAGAGCCAATATTTCATTTACGGGCTATTCTGGGAATATAACAAACTAGAACCAATATCTCATTTACGGGCTATTCTGGTAATATAACAAACTAGAGCTAATATCTCATCTACAGGTTATTCTGGGAATACATAACAAACTATAGACAATAGCGGGTTATCTTGGGAATATAACAAACTAGAATCATTATCTCATTTACAGGTTATTCTGGGAATATAACAAAATAGAGCCAATATCTCATTTACGGGTTATTCTGGGAATATAACAAACTAGAGCTAATATCTCATCTACAGGTTATTCTGGGAATATAACAAAATAGAGCCAATATCTCATTTACAGGTTATTCTGGGAATACATAACAAACTAGAACCATTATCTCATTTACAGGCTATTCTGTGAATCTAACGAACTAACAAGATTTCTTTAATAACAGACGATTTAATTATATTTTGGGAGCATTACAAATTATATTTATTTTCCAACTTGAGAGGTGCTTTACAAATAAAATAAACTCCAAACAAACTATCTTAAAATTATAAGTATGCAAATAAAAATTATAATTACTTTTATCGGCAAACGCCTAAAGAGTTGATTTATAACTTTTCTATCAATTCCCAGATTTCTGGTATTAATAATCGTATTTTTCTCAGATTCAAGTCAGATGTGTAAATGACTTCCCTCCAACTATGCCCAGCAATGAATGACTTGTTGGCTGCCAAAATGGCGGCTCCCAGATGAGAGGTTTAGGACACCAACGTGTGGCCCGCGACCAAGTTTCTCAGACATTGAGTCACCCGTTCAGGGGCTGAGGATTTCTTGACGCGTGAGTGCGTGAGTCTATACGCACCAGTGTCGTCAGGTGCGTGCCTACCTTTGCTCCACGCTTGTCACGTACTTGTGGAGCGGGATAGCTTGGGCTTCTATTAGGGATATGGTATCGAAAGAAAAGTATCAATAACAGTAAGTATTGGTATCGAAATTTTAATCTGGAAAAATATTTTTTCTCATATAGTAATAATAATTCCAACTTTTGCATCATAATTATATTTATTCAAACACTGAAAACTATTAGGTTTTTTATAATCTAAAACACATTTTACAATATGATTTTCACCATCCAACTTAAAAAACTTACATAATTCACTTCTGGGAGGTGCCATTTTGTAACCACATTCGTCGTTTATATACTTTATATTAGGAGACCTGGCGGTCTAGGGGTAAGGTATCGGACTTCTGTGCTGAGGGTCCGAGGTTCAGTCGTCGGTCCCAGTACAGATTTATCTGATTGCCAAACCCTTCTTTCACCTCTGACAAGACGTGTATTAATCACAACTTGTGAATGTGTGAAATGCCAGGCCTCCACCGTGGTTCGGATTCCACGTTAAACTGTAGGCCCTCCATTTCATCTCGTAATCACCCTATCATTGCACTTTAGCGTAAGTGCGTATAACCCGAACGGGTAGTAAGACGTGGTGCTAATAATAATAATAATAATAATAATAATAATAATAATAATAATANATCTCGTAATCACCCTATCATTGCACTTTAGCGTAAGTGCGTATAACCCGAACGGGTAGTAAGACGTGGTGCTAATAATAATAATAATAATAATAATAATAATAATAATAATAATATACTTTATCAAGATAGATTTGAATTATTGACAAAAAATAAAAGAATGGACGTCTTTCCCTGCTCCGTCTGCTTAAACAACGCATATCAACTTTTCTGCTTCGTCTGCTTGGGACACCTTGAGGTGATTGAGTTCATTGAGTTCTACAAAACATTCTTTTGTTTAGTTTGTGATGCCCGTGCTGATTGATAAAGGGGCATTAAAGCCTCGTTTGTATTTTAACACAACATGTTGGCCAACACAATCCCAACAAGTTATATTACAATATAAACGCATTCCCAACTTGTTGGGGATGTTGGCCAACATGTTGGTGTTGGGAGGGCCGGTCCGAGCCAACAAGTTCTGTTGGGTTGTGTTGGATCATTTGTTGGAGATAATAAAAGACCAACCCAACATGTTGGCTGGTTTGGGAGGTTCTGCGCATGCGCTAGAGAGTCGAGTCAGTCTATAACCCTGGCAACGCATGTGTTTTGTGGCTATATATAAGGCTCCCATAAAGCGCAGAGTTGTAGCAAATTTCTCTCCCGTAGTGCCAACAATTTTCCTTTCCATTTGACCACGTAAATGAAGACACAGAAGTGTAACTAAGTGTTCAAAGTCCACATATGACACGCGTACAAAGTTATCAAATCCACTTTACAAATGTAGGTCATTCATTATTCCTATGTACGCACCTTCAATTGGACGTTTATCCAATAAACTTCAAACCCTCCACAGTTTCTTACGTTTTGGTTTCTTCTGCAAGAGTACACTTCCTGTCAACACAATAAATGAAGAAACGGCAAGTAATACGTCGCTATCCATGGCTAGAAACGTGTAGACTGATTAAAAACTAGTGGAGGACCCAGGATGTTGGTCCAACAAGTTGGCGACAATAAACGCAGCTTACTTTTCCTC